>CAOLHI010006608.1:0-31069 GCA_948474755.1 Ctenosaura bakeri
GATGATATCAGGGTGGGAAACAGTAAATAAAAACAGTGTTAAAACCAGGTAAGTAATTTTGACATTGTCAACATTGTTTTGGGGGCCGAGGCCCTTTGGGTAGGCCCTGTGTTACACACTCACACATTTTAGTTCAGCCTGCTCTCACACTAATGAACATATCTAGGGAGGATAGCTCATGCTATTGCATTGCTATAGCCAGAGTGTCTGTATGCTTGTGTGCCTTTCGTTTTTCTTTTCACTTCTTTGCTTAATAAACTGCATCCTCAAAGGCCAGAACTGGCTTGGTTCTTGCCTCCCAGCATCTCGTACTTCAAACCTTGCACGGCCACCCAAGCCAGGGAGGGTCGTGTGTGCTACACCTTTGTCAATGTCAAGACGGCGGCCAGGCAGACACAGAGGCAGGCGCTGAGTTTTATGGCTTTTAAGTAGTAAATAAATCAAGCGGTTACTTCACCCAAACCACCAAGTCCCAGAAGCAGCAAACTCAGGCAGCAGGGTCAGCCTGGAACAGAGAGCACCGGACGCAGTTTCGTGGTTGGAAGACGGTTGTTGCCCCGTGCCCAACCCCAACAGCGTCTGACTTAAATACTCAGTCTTTAGCCCAGCCGAACGTTGGCCCAGCTTACAGCTGGAGCCTCTCAAGACTTCAGGGCCGGTTCATCAGGTGCTTTTCTTGCAGCCGCTGAGACCTCCGGACCGCCCCTTCTCCAGTCACCTCTGGAGAAATGTGGTGGGAGGGTCTGCTGCAAACTCCAGACTGGAGTCAGAAACACCAGCCTCTGTCGAGTCAGAAGCACTAGCCTCTGCCTCTGGAGCACAAACATCTGCTGCAGGTACTGGCTCGGGATCCGTGCCCGGGACAGCTGTGGGGTCGCTGGCAGACTCCTCCCTAGACTCTGAAGGAGCCCCCTCTCCCGAAGGCCCCTCCAAGGGATGCTCCCCTGCCGGGGAGTCCAAGTCTGAATCGGCAGCACGCTCAGCCTGGCTCATGACATCCTTGTTTAAGGGCAAATGGGGCTTAGCTAACATAGTGTTTCTTTTTCTTTTGCATGTCAAAGCCTTCTGCCTTCTCACCTAAAGTCTCACTCTTGCTCTTTGTGTTAGTTAAATGCATGGCTACCAAAGCCAGGTGACCAGGCCAGGTGACCCAGGACAGACCCTGGGGTTATTGGCCCTACATAAAAGACCACATTTCTCAGATGTCTCTCTCTCTCTGCTCTCTTTGCCATCTTTTGCTTCCACTTCCTTCCCACTGATCATGCTTTGCCTCTCCACCAAGAAGATGGTGAGTTAAGAATGAAGCTACTATCTTACCTGATCTTTTTAATAGCTATTTAGGATCTAGGCTCTTCAATGCATAAGTAATTGTAAAATTCATTAGTAAACTTTCATTAGCTGTAGCCTGAAACTGCCTGCCTTGTTTTGCTTTCTAAGTCAGTCTCAGTTCAGGGAAGCCACATGCAGATTGGGACATGCTTGTTCCGCTACTCTGCTAAAAGAAGGCTGATTCCCAACAGTTTTAGCTTTCATAAAATTTTCCCCAAAGGGCTAACACCCTGGGGAAACTCTAAATCCCAACAATTCACCATATTCAGAGGATAAAAGAATGAGCCCTGATGGCTGGTGGCTTCCCTGTTAGGGCAGTGGTGAATCTTCTCCAGGTTTTAGTCCAGAGTTTAAGGGAATGATCTTAGATACCAAGTCCAATCAGGTTCAGAATCTTGGATAGCTCCTTTAAAGGTTGGGTTGAAATTCCACTGCCTCTGCCATTGTTGCTGCTGCTGCTGCTATTGCTATTGTTGTGTACTTTCAAGTCATTTCTGACTTATGGTGATCCTAAGATGAACCTATCACAAGGTTTTCTGGGACTGAGAGAATGTGATTTTCCCAAGACCACCCAGTAAGTTTCTATGGCTGAGTGGGAAATTAAGCCATGGTCTTCAAGGGGTCACAGTCCAACATTCAAACTGTCCCCCAAAAACAAAAAGGGAGGAGCAAAAATAGCCAGTCAAGGAAAACCTCTTTAGAAATAAGCAGAGATAGCTATGCGCAGCTATGGAAGCATGCCTAGCAGCAGAGAACACCATTAGCAGCACATGCACTAAGCCACTCACCCACTCCAAGTTGTAATCTTCCAATATGGAGGCTCTTTATTCTTTGTTACAACATATATACCATATTTACAAAGTCCAGATGGCAATCCAGCATATCAAACTTGCTCTCTCCAGCAGAGCCCCTGGCAGACACACACTTCAGGCAACATGTGCATTGTTGGCTGGGATTTTGCTACCTTTATACAGACACCTAGCCAATCCTGGCCAAGCCTTGTATTGTCTGCACCTGACTCAGCACAAACTCAGGTTGAGTCACATTCCTTTCCCCAGGTGCCCTTAACAGTTAAAGCAATTAAAGCAACATGACCTTTACACAGACTTCACAAAGTATTTTCTAGAGGTTTGATCCAACCATCTCTGACACAAACCACCACACCATGATTGATGGTTCCCTTATTGTTATTGTTTTACCATTTATTTATACAGTGCTATCCATGTACCTGGCACTTTATAAGCAAAACAACCAAAAGCAGCAGTCCTGCCAAAAGTGTACCTTCTAAAATACATACACAGAAGAGAGAGAGAGGGAGAGAGAGGGAGAGGGAGGGAAGGAAAGAATAAAACTATACCATACAATTATAGAACAAATCCAGATAAAATATAATATAATATAAAGCTAGATGTGATCAAAATATACAAGATTATAAAATAATTTCCGAAGCTTTGAAAAACACAGAAAAAGGTTTTTAACTAAGATTTTAAAATAACAAGAGAAGGCGGAGTCCACAAATGTTTAGGCAGGCAGTTCCAAGATGTGGATCACTGAGTGAACAAGGACGAAGCCGAGCCAAGGAAGAAGAAACCCTTGGTTGGGTGAGAATCCTAGAGTTCCTAGTACTCTGGGAATGGGCAAATAAAAGAACTGGTGAATCCTCGCATCAAGTAGGCAAAAACCAAGCTCTGATGTGGACAGAGCCCCACCAAAGATTGGGTCAACAGCCTGGTTTGAACTCAGTACTAAGTGGAGGCCAACACTGGTTCCACTTAGATTTCCAAAGGGAGGACATCCCACAGGTAAACTACAACCTGTGCAAATGGCATCACTGTGATAACATCCCATTTGCTAATAGTAAACCCATTGCTCAAGTGTGAACCATTGTATAGCCAAAACAGCATCATCTGTTGTTGATCTGAGTTCGATCCTGCCGGGCTCCAAGGTTGACTCAGCCTTCCATCCTTTTGCAGGTCGGTAAAATGAGTACCCAGCTTGTTGGGGGAATGTATAGAAATGTTTCGAAATACATGCTATTTGTAAGTTGTTCGCCACCTCGATCCATATGGAGAGGCGGGATACAAATAAATAAATATAAATAAATAAATAAATAAATAAATAAATAAATCTGTGCACAAGAGGGTATTATCAGCAGAGGAACTACCAAGGTTTGTAGTTAATAATTAATAATTAATGTGTTTTAGGGGGATAGAAGGGTTGGTGGGTGGGGAAGATGGGGTACATTTTAATGTTTAATGTATTTATATATTTTTGTAATGCCGCCTCGATCCACTGGGAGAGGCAGGATAAAAATTATTATTATTATTATTATTATTATTATTATTATTATTATTATTATTATTATTATTATTAGAGATACACAGAACACTGGGGAGAAGAGTAAAAGGCAAGGGAAAAGAAGGTGAAATTGAGGTAGAGAGGGGAGAATGGATAGCCAGTATAGTCCAGGGGTTACAGTAGTGGGCTGCAAATTGGGAGGTCCGTTTTCTAGCCCTTATGGCACTATAAAGTTTACTGAGTGATCTTGGATTAGGCAGAATTCCTTTCTTAACCCAACTCTATATAGCTGATGTGAAAGTGAAGTGGGAAGAAGAGAGCCATGCATGTCACCCAGAGTTTATTGAAGGAAGGTCAAGTCATACATGGAATAAGGAAAGAACAAACGTAGGCCATTTCCACACTACACTGTTATAGTGCTATTGCTCCACTTTCAACCTCCTGTGGAATCCTGGGATTTGCAGTTTAGGGAGGGGCCTTTAGAATTCTCAGCCAGGGAGCTCTTGGGCCTCAGTAAACTGCAAACTCCAGAATTCCACAGGATGCTGAAAGTGGAATAATAGCACTATAACAGTGTAGTGCGGAAATGGCCATAGATTGGAATATTCTGGAAAAAGATATTGTGGCTAAAATCCTGTCAATGCTGCAACATTTTGTTGTAGATCCAGTTTGATCTCTGCTGTGATAAAGTATGATGCACATCTGTCGGCAGCAAAGGGAGGGAGTTCTCTGTTACATTACAACATATACATCACTGAGTTTCAAAGCTACTGAACTGGCATAGCTCCCCCTAAAGAATCCTGACGGCTAGCATTTCTAATCTGAAAAAGACAGTGGCAGAATGCGACCACAAGGAGGAGCTATGTGCATATACACACATGCACACTGGTACCAAATATCAGAGAATCCGAGAGTTGGAAGAGACTGCAAGGGCCGCCTAGTTGAACACCATTCTGCCATGCAGGAACACACATCAAAACACTCCCAACAAAGGGCTATCCAGCCTCTGCTTAAAAAGCTCCAAAGAAGGAGACTCTACCACACTCCAGGGCAGCATATTCTACTGCTGAGCTGCTCTTGCCATCAGGAAGTTCTTCCTAATGCTTAGACGGAATCTCTTTTCCTGTTAGTTTGAAGCCATTGCTCCATGACCTAGTCTCTGGAGCAGAGAAAACAAGCTTGCGCCATCTTCCATATGACATCCCTTTAAATATGTAAACATAGCTATCATGTTACCTTTTAACCTTCTCTTCTTCAGACTAAACTAGAATTTAAAATAGTTAATGAGTATAATTAGGAGCACATATTTAGTAGTCATTTTAAGTAATGACTTTAAGCTGAGGACAATTATATAAGCAGGAGGTGTTCGCAACCGGAACCATTTTTAATTAGTTGTCTTTTTTTCCCCTTTTGTTTAATTTAGTTTAGTTTGTTAATTTTGTTAGTTTAGTTTATATATGCCGTGCTTTTTGCTCAACAATTGTAAAGCAAATGGCAACATTTTGAATCTGCCAGAGGACGCATGAAGTCTTCTTCCAAAATGCATCCAGAGATGACTTTTTCTTTCACTAGCCTACACTTTTCATATGATTTCCATTTTGATGACCAAATTTATAGATCTGTGTTATTCCAAGACAGTGGCAACAGGTAAGAAAGGTTCACTGCACTTCTCCTTTCTCTCTGTTTTGTTCTTCATGCTTCTGAGGCCGTTTCCGCACTAGCCTGTTATAGCGCGATGATTCCACTTTCAACATCCTCTGGAATCCTGGGGTTTGCAGTTTCGGGAGGGGCCACCCGGCCCCTCCCGGAACTGCAAACCCCAGGATTCCAGAGGATGTTGAAAGTGGAATCATCGCGCTATAACAGGCTATGCGGAAGTGAGGCATTATGGAGGCAACTGCTGTGAACACTGCCTGTTATAGGAAGGCTCACATGGCTACAAGATTGGCTAGAGCAGAATTCCACTCTTTCCCAGCTCAAACTTTATTGCATTATTTGCTGCAGACATGCTGCTGTAAAGTTGTTAAAGGAGGCATTTATTCTTCTGAGGCCAATTGTTTTGTATATGTGCAGCGTGGGGATCAAAATATTAAGGCAGAGGTTTCCAAACTTTTCATGTTGGTGACACACTTTTTAGACATGCATCATTTCGTGACACAGTAATTCAGTTTTACTAGCAAACCAGAGGTTAAACCAACCCCTAATAAGAGATACAGACACATACATACATTGTAAGAACAAAATGTATGGGGACACAATATATGTCATGAAAACCTTTCATATATTTTTTAAAAAATACCATTTATAAATAATAACATACATTTCCAAGATTGTAGGTGGCACACCTGCGTACTTCAGGCCACACACTAATGTGGCACAGCACACTGTTTGGAAAGCCCTATATTAATGAGTTGTGTGCCAAGAAACTATGATCTGTGTTCATATCTCAGCTGGCTGCAACTCTGCCCATCTCTTTCCTGCATCTTACAGAGGTATGTGGAGTCCCCAAGCCACTCAAACATGCCACAGTCAAGGTGGTTAAGTATCCAGTGGGGCAAAAACTAAAATACAGATGTCTGGAAGGATACCGTGCATGGACTCCCATCTCTGAAATCAGCACCTGTGAGGAGTCCAATGGAGGAGGAGTGTGGTCCAGCTTATCACTGCGCTGTACAAATGATACCAGTCCTGTTACTGAACCGGCAAAGAAACCACTCTTCTGCTCAGGTGAGAAGAGGGTTAGAGAGAGTAAGAGTGGCCAATAGAGCATTCCAGGTTCGATTCCATATCAGGCTAGCTATGACAGTGGCCAGTACAGTCAGCCCTCCACGTTTGTGGGTTTCACGTTGCTACCCTGTATGTTGGGGATCCCAGGAGGGGCGTCCAAATTACCAAATAAAGACACAAGATGGGGGAAATTAGAATCGAGCACTCTCTCATGCTAACGAGAGGCAGGGTAACTTCAGCTGGGATCTTTTACCCTATGTCTACAGCATCGGGTCAGAGAGCGGCTAGACAAGTTCTACAGCAACAAATAATATTTTATTGAAAACAAACAACACGAAAGACACGGCATACACTAACTAACTGAGAAATAGAAATGGAGAGTTTTGGGGGAATGGGTAATACGACACCTGGTCTCGTAGTCCTGGAGAGAAGAGGAGGTTGCAGGGGAAGAAATCCAGCATGGTTCACTCAGGGGAGCTCACTGGACAAACCGACGGCAAGGCGGGATGGAAGTCCAAAATAGTCCAAGGAGGGAGGCAGACTCAGTTATTGGGAACTGAGGGGAAAACTTCACTGGACACAGCGGCAGCAAGGCTAGATGGAAGTCCAGGGTGATCTGAGGAGGGCTCGGAATTGGGGACTTTTTATAGGGTGGATTTTACCTACAGGCCATGCCATGCTCGGTGAGAACAAAGAGAATTTGTAGCTGGACAAAAGTGTTGGAAAAGGTCAGGTATTACATCATGAGCTTAGCGCTGGATGACAATAGTACGGCCAGTACGCAAATGGCCCAACATAAAGGAATGGCTCAGCACTCGGCCATGCATCTTTGTGTAAAGTCACGCTGAGCAAGGCGGTTTGCAAGAAGAAGTGGTCCCTTAAGCATCGAAGAGGCATTAAGTTGCCTGCCTGAATGGGGTTTGGAATGTACAACCATTAATGGCCGTGCCTATTACGTGCTTGTCCGAAGGACCTCTGCAAACACGTGGAGTAGGGTGGCAGAGAAAGGTCAAGTAAAGGCCAAATAAGTTTGATATCAAGAGATATCTAGTGCTCTCACCAGATATAGCATAACCAGGATAACAACTTTTGTGGATTTGATTATTCACAGATTATTTGCTGTCACCTCTGCTGCCCCCTATGCCATTTTTAACTGGGACTGCAAGCCTTTTGAGACGGAGAAACTGTAAAGGAGGCTGGAAAGTCCCTCTTAAAAATGGTGTGGGGCAGCAGTGGAGGTGGCAGGAAGCCCCACCAACCACTCACTTCTGCCTTGTGAAAGAACCCTGATGCCTCAAAGGAATCCAGGGTGGGTTGAATAGGGTGATCAAACCTTCTTTGTGTGTATTAAATATGGTTTGGGAGCGCCTAGAGGTATTCATGGTTTTTCCACATTCACAAGGGTCCTGTGCCCCTAACCGTCGTGAATGTGGAGGGATGATTCATGTGTTGGTTGTGACCTATAAAGCCATCTGTCCAGCACTGGGAGTCACAAGTCCATAAGAAGCCCTAGAAGCTTGCTGCCTTTTCTGTTACCTTCACTCTCCTCGTTTCCAGTCCCTTTCATTTGTTTTTGATAAGCTGTAGGAAAAAGTGGAAATAGCAGCCTTACTGTGCCTTCTCAGGTAAAGCATGGAGCTGGAATGGGCCCCAAATCTGATTTTTTTTCCCCCAAAAAGGGTCCAGTCCTATGAACTCTACCTTCAACCAAACTGAATAGCAAGAGCTTGGTCAGATGGACAAAGCTTTATTTGAAACATCAGCGTATTTATAGAACTATCAGCACTACATGAACAAAGAGAAAATGCACACGAGCAAAGATTGCTTAACTTAAGCTGTGAGGCATAAGAACAGAGTCTTTGTGATTATGCAAACATAAGGTCATCTTTCCTATGAACAAACAGGTATGCAAACATAAGATCATCTTTCCTATAAACAAACAGGTATGCAAACATAAGGTCATCTTTCCTATGAACAAACAGGTATGCAAACATAAGGTCATCTTTCCTATAAACAAACAGGTATTCTCAGAGTAGGACAGCTAGTTATCAAATTGTTCTTACTGCCTGATTTTATTGACTTTTGTCACAGTTTCTGCAAGAAGCCAGCAAGACAGAATGAATTCAAATCAAAATATATTCAAAGATTTTTAAGCCACAGAATGGCTTGTCTAGAATTGCTTAGGAACCCAGGAATAAAAGACTAAACGAGCAGAAATATTTTTGCACCTAACAAAGCCACTTCCTTGAAATGCTGGTCTAAAAAGGCTGAGTTCTCAACTGGTTTTTCCAGGGTTGTTGTTACTTCCATATCCACTCATTCCATATTTCCAGAGCATTCTTTGTGGCGGCTTCTTGGATCTGCCCCGGTGTTACTCCCGTTGTGACACGTTTGGTGAGAGCACTAGATATCATTTTGATATCAAACAATTTGGCCTTTACCTGACCTTTCTTTGCCACCCTACTCCATGTGTTTGCGAGGGTCCTCCGGACGAGCACGTACTAGGTGTGGCCGTTAATGGTTTTTACATTCCAAACCCTACTGAGGCAGGCAATCCAAGCCTCCTTCGTTGCTTCAGGGAACACCTCATTGCAAACAGGCATTGCTCAGTGCAATTCTCATACAAAGACGGCTGGCCAAGAGCCAAGCCATTCCTTTCAGCCGGATCGTTTACGTACTGGCCGTACTATTGTCATCCAGCATTAAGCTCATCATGCAAACTTGACCTTTTCCAAATCCCTTTGTCCAGCCCCAAATCCCTTTGTTCTCACCAAGCATGGCATAGCCTGTAGGCACGATCCACCCTACAAAACCCCCTCATTTCCAAATGGTCTTCGGACTACTTTGGGCTTCCATCCCGCCTTGTTGCCGTTTGTCTAAGGGAACTCCCCTCAGCCACGCTGAGCTTTCTCTCCCGGAACCCCTCTTCTCCAGGACTACGAGACCAGGTGTCATATCACCCGCTCCCTTGCCACTCTCCATTTCTATTTCTAAGCTAGTTAGCATTTGTCTTGTCTTTTGTGTAGCTTGTCCTTAATAAAAACCATTATTTGTTACCTTAACGCTTATCTAACTGCTCTCTGACCTGATGCTGTATACATTGAGCAAAAGATCCTAGCTGCTGTTACCCTGCCTCTCGCTAGCGTAAGAGAGTGTTTGAGCTTAATTTCCCCCAACTTGTGTTTTCATTTGGTTATTTGGGCGCCCCTCCCGGGACCTCCAACATACAGGATAACACTGGGATTCTTCCAAAGGATCTTTAAAAAAAATAATAATAATACTGAGACATGATTTGCTGAGGTTTGGTTCATTGTGTTCACAAAAGCTTGCACTAGAAATGTCTTCTTCCCACTTAGTTTTGAATGCGCTACTGGATCCCTTTATGATCTTTTATGCTAAAACAGACTAACATGGTTATCCATTTGAATACTATGAGAGCTACAGGGAACACAGTGGAATTATGGAGGCTCACTTGGGATCACATGCATGTACATGCTGATTGCAAAGTCTCTCAGTTACCGTGGCACCTTTTTCCCCTTCTCAGCTTGGTTTGGACCATGTGTGTGCTGCTTGTAAAGTGAGCTGGGGGGAAAAAGGTGCCAGGTTGACTGAGAGACTTTGGAAATAGCACAAAGCCTGTCCCAAGCAAGCCTCTGTAATTCGCGCATGTTATCAACAGGGGGTAAAAAAGTCAGTGGGTCCATGTCCTAGTTTCTGGGGCAGCAGAAAACAGGCTTGCTCCACCCTCCCTTTGACATCCCTTCAAATATTTAAATATAGCTATGATGTTGCCTCTTAAACTTCTCTTCTCCAAACTCTTCTCTACTCTGCTTTGGTTAGACCCCATCTTGAATACTGTGTCCAGTTCTGGGCACCCCAATTCAAGAAGGATATTGACAAGCTGGAGCAAGTCCAGAGGAGGGCGACCAAAATGGTGAGAGGCCTGGAAGCCATGACCTATGAGGGTAGACTTAGAGAGCTGGGGATGTTTAGTCTGCAGAAGAGAAGGTTAAGAGGGGACATGAGAGCCATGTTTAAATATTTGAAGGGATACCATGTAGAGGAAGCAGAGGGCTTGTTTTCTGCTGCTCCAGAGACCAGGACAAGGAGCAATGGATTCAAGCTGAAGGAAAGGAGATTCCACCTGAACCTCAGGAAGAACTTCCTGACGGTCAGGGCTGTCTGGCAGTGGAATCTGCTGCTTCGGAGTGTGCACCTAACTCCAAGGAGTCTCCTTCCTTGGAGGTTTTTAAGCAGAGGCTGGATGGCCATCTGTTGGGAGTGCTTTGAGGGTGTTCCTGCATGGCAGGGGTTTGTTCTGGATGGCCCCTGTGGTCTCTTCCAACTCTACATTTCTATGATTCTATGATTCTATAAACTGAACATACCCAACTCCCTAAGCCTCTCCTCACAGGCAAGGTTTCCAGGCCTTCTACCATTTTGGCCGCCCTCCTCTCGACACGTTGCAGCTTGTCAAAGTCCTTCTTGAATTATGGTGCCCAAAACTGGACAAAGTATTCCACGTGGGGTCTGATCAAAGCAGCATAGAGTAGTTGTTTATACACAATAGTTGTGTATACTTGGTCAGCCATCTTTACTCCTTTCTAAACAGTAGTAAAACACAACCAAGCACAAATACATGTCATTTGGAAAGTACAGGATTAATTTAAACTGACCTGGAGAGGAGGAATGAGAAGTTTTTTGCAACGCAAGCAGCTTCCAGGAAATATGTTGGAAGAGGAAAACAACGTATCTCCCAAATAAAATTGATTTGTATAGGAACAATACCCCTGACCTCCAGGGACTTTTTCCCCAACTGGAAAAACTTTTTATTTTAAAAATTCTGATAGATTTCTCTCTCTCCTCTTTCCTTTTAATGCCAAAACAGATTCCTACAGATGCCTCTTTGAAAATTAGTTGTGGCTGTTTTTTTAACTATATACTGTCTTCCTACACAATCATTCCTCACTTAGATGCTTCTTCAGAATGGCTTCCAACAGAAAAATATGGAGAAATTCCGCCTGGCTCCCAGACTACACCACAGCAAGCCACGAAAGGTAAAATAGAATCTTATTTTAATTCATTCATTTGTTTGCATACCTCCAAAATTTCGCAGACGATAACCAGCTGTCCGCTGCCAGGCAACAGAGTACAGAGATATTCAGCAGACAAACTGGAGCCATAGTGGCGCAGTGGTTAAATGCCAGTACTGCAAGCCACAAGGTTGTGAGTTCGATCCTGCCCGGCTCCAAGGTTGACTCAGCCTTCCATCCTTTCGCAGGTCGGTAAAATGAGTACCCAGCTTGTTGGGGGCATCTATAGAAATGTTTCGAAATACATGCTATTTGTAAGTTGTTCGCTGCCTCGATCCATATGGAGAGGCGGGATACAAATAAATAAATAAATAAACTTAGCAGTTCAATAGTTTGCCTATTCAGGGTATTCGTAGGTCCAAGAGTTTAGGAATCCAGCAGACAACAAGGTCAGACAGTCCAAAGGTCAGAGAAGATAGGCAGACAATGAGCAGGGAATCTGTGGCACACAAAGGCAAGGGCCGGCAAACACATGAGTTGTTTCTGATGTCAAGCCACTGCCCTCTGCCTTCCTTAAAAAGGCTGGAGCCAGCTGGCTCTCATCCTAGCCTGACCAGCTCCCGGTTGGCTTGTCCTCCTTCGAGGCTGCTGTTCACTTGCAGAAGCTGACTCCTGGCCCGTGACAAATGCAGACTACTTTTGCACTTGGAGCTCAGTGTGCAGGTCCTGAAGTCAGTTCAGAACAAAGGGAGGAAAGTGAGAGAAGGAGAGGGAATCAGGGACATTTTAAAAGCAGCTGAAAAACTGGGACAGCAGAGGATTAACCCGGAGTGTCCCTGCCAAATCCGGACATTTGGAGGGCATGGTTTGTTCATTCCCCCATTTATTTATTACAATACAGTACATGTCCCATTCTATATCAGTATATAGTACCCCATTGGGATATTCTATATCCCAATGTGGTACTGTAAACAAAATCACTATCACCTGACCTCTTAGCTGCCTTGATCCCTGTCATTAATTTGGAAAGGAAGATATCAATTTAATAATAAATATATTCAGAATATAGAACAGCAGAATATAGAACAGCAGAGTGATCTTCTCTTTCAGGTTTTTATTTCAAGTCTTGCTTTTTTGTTTCTTCTTTTAGCAGCCATGCTCGCTATTGCTGCAATGGTCACTGCTATCCATATCTAAGGAATCCTGATCAGAAATGAATGGTAAGCAACAATGCCTAGAGCTTTTCCTAGGTGCTTGTTTGTTTAATTTATATTCTATTTTTTTTCTCCCAGCTTGAGACTCTTCTACTCTATAAAGCTACACTGCGTATGAATCTCTAGCCCACGATCTGAATCTAGCCATAAATAATTACATCTAAGTCCTGCCAAAAGCATTAAGGTGTTTGTTTGTTTTTATCACACAATGCAGGTAAACCACAATTTCAGCAGGATAATAGTGTCTTGGCTGGGATTTATCAAATGACGTTGTTCCTAGAGCAGTCACGTAGGGATGGGGGAGGCGGAGATGCGATTTGCCCTGGGCGGCAATGCTTTTGGGATGTCCTGGCCCATAGCCACGCCCCCACATGCCCTGGCCACATCCCCATGCCCCCTGGTGTCTCTCTCTCTTTCACACACACACACACACACACACTTTGGTCATGCCCCTCGTGCCGTAGCCCTGCCCCCTCCCACCCCCCCAAGTTCTGCCACTGTCCTAGAGTCATAGATTCATAGAGTTGGAAGAGACCCCAAGGACCATCCAGTCCAGCCCCCTGCCATGCAGGAATATACCATCAAAGCATTCCGGACAGATGACCATCCAGCCTCTCCTTAAAAACCTCCAAAGAATGAGACTCCACCATGCTCCCAGGCAGGTTATTCCACTGCCAAACTGCTCTTATCTTCAGGAAGTTCTTGCTAATGTTTAGATGGAATCTCTTTTCCTGAAGTTTGAAGCAATTGCTCCATGTCCAATCTCTGGAATAGAAGAAAACGAGCTTGCTCCATCCTCCATATGACATCCCTTCAAATATTGAAACATAGCTATCATGTTGCGTGTTAGTCTTCCCTTCTCCTGGACTGTCCATGCCAAAATGGAACATTTGGAGGGTATGTTCTCCCTGCCAATAAAAATACAATGATGAGATTAAATATCTAAAAATTTCAGGACGTACGAAAACTTGCTGACTTAGGAAGCTATTCCTCTCTGCCTAATACTAGGACCAGCCCTGAGATCTAAATCATTTTTGCTTCATATGCACAGACCACCACCCCAGGGGGAACTGCAATAATGTTAAGAAACCTAATAGGTAGCTTAATAGATAATTAATAGGAATGATCGCAAGTGGAGCTATGTGACTCAGGTCATTTCCACACTAGCCTGTTATAGCGCGATGATTCCACTTTCAACATCCTCTGGAATCCTGGGGTTTGCAGTTTCGGGAGGGGCCGGCTGGTTAAGAGACGGCTGGCCCCTCCCGAAACTGCAAACCCCAGGATTCCAGAGGATGTTGAAAGTGGAATCATCGCGCTATAACAGGCTAGTGCGGAAATGGCCTCAGACATCAAAAGTAGCAAACAGAATGTAGGAATAACTGGCTTTAAAAATATGTCCTTGACGAAATGCATGTTAAAATCCTGTAATTTAATGTCTTCTTACAAGGAAAAGAAATACAGCTGAAGACTGTGGAAATGCTGCATATCCAGTCTGAGGAGGTTGCCAGCAAAACCAGAGAAGGACGTTTGGATGTCCAAGGGCTCTGATGCATGAGCCTACAGGCGCATTGAGATCTTCTCAGAAGTTCTGCTTGGTGTGCTTCCACCGTCTGATCTACAGTGGGTAGCTGCAATATGGTGGCACCACGGCTGTAGAACTTTTTCTCCGAACAGATTCACTTTGCTTCTTCCTTACTGACTCCTGCGTGCAGGGCAGCCCCCTCCCCGAGAGCTTGCTCCAATTCTTCTTTTCCTTTTCCCTGATTCTGCTGCTCTCCTTTTTTTCCCCAATTTAGAATGTTTTTTGTGTGATGATGCAAAATTGTCGATGATTTATTAGCTGCCTTGGAGATTTCGATTGAGAAGTGTATAAATATTTTAATAGGATAGTCCTGTCCATCTGTTTCAACAAAAACAACAAAGAATTGAGTGGTGCCTTAAAGCTTAACACATTTATGGGACAAAAGCCATATTTGACTGCAGTCCACAGATGCTTATGTGTAATAAAACTCATTAGTCTCTAAGGCAGACTAATGGTGCAGTAGTTTGAATCCTGCTCTACAGCTCTGGAGACTAGGCTTTGAATACGTCCTTAGCCATGGAAACCCATCAGGTGACCCTAGGCAAGTCACATTCTCTCAGCCTCAGAGGGAGGCAAAAGCAAACCTTTTCTGAACAAATCTGGCCAAGAAAAACCCAATGATAGGTTTGCCTTAGTGTCACACAACAACAGCATGCCATTAGAATCTTTCTTGTTTTCTTGCTTAAACCAGTGGTTCTCAGACTTTAGTCCTCCAGATGTTTTGGATTTCACTTCCCAGAAGCCTTCCCAAAAGGAGGGTGACCAAAATGGTGAGAGGCCTGGAAGCCATGCCCTATGAGGATAGACTTAGGGAGCTGGGTATGTTTAGTCTGCAGAAGAGAAGGTTAAGAGGGGACATGAGGGCCATGTTTAAATATCTGAAGGGATGCCATGTAGAGGAAGGAGAGGGCTTGTTTTCTGCTGCTCCAGAGACCAGGACAAAGAGCAATGGATTCAAGCTGCAGGAAAGAAGATTCCACCTGAACCTCAGGAAGAACTTCCTGACGGTCAGGGCTGTCCAGCAGTGGAATATGCTGCCTCAGAGTGTGGTGGAATCTCTTCTTTTGGAGGTTTTTAAGCAGAGGCTGGATGGCCATCTGTCGGGAGTGCTTTGAGGGTGTTCCTGCATGGCAGGGGGTTGGACTGGATGGCCTGTGAGGTCTCTTCCAACTCTACATTTCTATGTTTCTAAGCCCAAGCCAACATAGCTAATGGGCAGGAATTCTGGGAGGCCAGTGTTACCCTGCTTGCTTGGGGCTCCCTTAAGGGGATTCTCAAAAGCTGTCAAAATCGTCTCTTGTGGGGAAAATTAGCTCCGAGCACTGCTTTAGCCATGCAAAGAGGGCAGGGTAATTAGGATCTTTTTAACCCAATGTTTACGGGGTCTGGCTCAGTCAGAAATCACACACAGAGATTCAAGTGAATAGCTTTATTGAATAACAATCGTTTGTACTTAAGCTCACACAACCCACACTCATTCAAGGGCTAATAAAGAGTGAAAATAGGATAGTAAGTATACTTTCTCCTTTTTCTGTTAGAGAGGCAGGGATAGCACATCACAGCATTGCATCGCCTTTTTCTTCTTGCATGCCCCTCCTGTCTTTTTAACTAGTCTTAAAACATGGTCTATTTGTAGGAAAAATTTACTTTGAAGGCAAATCCTTTCCCAAAGGAAAACAAACAGGGCAGAAGGCAAAACATCTCCACACCTGGCATTTCTCTGATATCAGAAAATCATCTAAATAACAGGATCTTCCTCCGCTTTGAGGCTGTGGTGTGAGTTTCTGGAGGTTATTATTATTATATATTTATTATTATTTATTTGTATCCCGCCTCTCCATATGGATTGAGGCGACGAACAACTTACAAACAGCATGTATTTCGAAACATTTTCTATACATGCCCCCAACAAGCTGGGTACTCATTTTACCGACCTGCGAAAGGATGGAAGGCTGAGTCAACCTTGGAGCCGGGCAGGATCGAACTCACAACCTTGTGGCTTGCAGTACTGGCATTTAACCACTGCGCCACCAGGGCACCCAGAGGTGGGTTTGATAAGGTTTATTACTTCCAGTGCCCAACACTTTGACTCCCTTCCAGTGGACTCCTTAAAAGGTTAAAGACCATTTGTCCACCAGGGCAATTATAACATGAGGTCTTCTGGGGATATTTACTGGCCTGGTCATAGTTTTTTTTTCCTTTTTTTAGATCGTACGACCGTTTATTGCCTACGTGCACATTCAAGTGACCTCTCTGGTGGGTTAGATTAATTTTATATCAAAGTTGTAAACCCCGGGACAGGGTTAGGCAAGGGGGCAACACCAGGTCTAAAATATCTGGAGGACCAAAGGTTGAGAACCTCTGGCTTAAAGTAATCAACTAAATCACTAAAGAGTTGGGTAGCCAGATCTCAGAGTGTGGCCCCTCTTCTATCCTCAGAGAAAGGGGGAGGGATCTCAGGGTGAGAGCACTGTCTTGAAAATGTGTGTAAGTATATATTTTCCTCATTTTTTAGACATAGTGGCTTAAGACATTGTTAGTCCTGACCAGAGAGGACCATTGAATCAGTCAGATTTCCCTCTCTGTTAACTCCCCATTCAACGTTTTATTGAACAGATCTATTCTAGCTGGATTCCAGCCACTGTGGGGTTTTTAATTTTTTTTATTTTATTTTTATTAAAGTTATAACAAACAATATTTACAAATAATCATTCTTTCTTTTTATAAATATATAAGATACAGAAAGTAAAGAATTATATACAATCAAAATTATATACCTATAAATTTATATATCTAACATCTAATTCTATTTCTATTTCTTCTTTTTTTATTGATCTTCTATCTTAATCTATATAAATAGATAGCTCTATATAATTTATGTATCTAAATAAATTTCAATTACATTTCTTATATATTCTACTTTGTCTTATGAATTTTATGAACATCCTTCTTTATTAAAAAATATATACAAATGTATAGTTTCAACTTCCTTTTTTCTTTCTTCTAGTTTTATAACTAATTTATTTTTCCAAGCTTCTACTTTTTATGTGACTTGTCATATAATTTTGAAAATAGATGTTTCAATTCCCTTGGGTTTTTTAAAATTTAAATGACATAATTTGTGCAGTTGTGGGCGATTCTTAATGTGTCATGCTTAGTGACATTGTCAGGACTGCCCCTTGAACTATTGAATCGGTCAGATTTTGTGTGTGTGTGACTCACCATTTGCGTGTGACTTACCATTCAACATTTCATTGACTAGATCTATTTAGTAGAGAGGAACCAAGAGGATTCCGGTCATTGTGCTTTTTTTATTTAAATGACATAATTTGTGCCAGTTGTGGGTGATTCTTTATGCATCATGTTTAATGACATCATCAAGACTGCCCCTTGTCACAATATGAGCACTTGTTTCTTGTGACGTCATAAGAGGTCATCCCTAAGTGATGTCACAAGAAGCAGGTATTCACACTGTTACAAGGGGCAATTGTCATATTGCCCCTAAGTTTTGGGACCCTGAACCCTCAAGGCCTGGCATAGTATTGACCTGGCTGCCCTAAATAAAGTTCTTGTTATTGTGTGCCTTCAAGTCATTTCTGACTTATGGTAACCCTATCACATGGTTTTCTTGGCAAGATTTGTCCAGTGAGGATTTTGTGTTTGCCTTCCTCCGAGGCTGAGAAAAGGTAACTTTTCCAGCGTCACACCATGGATTCCCATGGCTGAGTGGGGATTCAAACTCTGGTCAATGCTCAGACCACTGTACCATACTGTTACCCTGTGTTTTGGGGGGTCCCGTGCGGTGCGCCCAGGTAGCCAAATAAAATACCAATTTGGGGAAAATTAGCTGGAACACTGTTTTTGGCTAGCGAGAGGCAGGGTAACTTTGCAAGGATCTTTAAACCCAATGTCTACAGCGGCGGGTCAGAGAGCAGATAGACAAGGGTTTCCAAATAACAGACAATTCTTTATTAAAGACAAAAGCACGAAAGACAAAACATAAACTAACTAGCTGAGAAATAGAAGCGGAGGTTTGTTCAGGAAAGGCAATACGACCTGTCTTGTAGTCCTGGAGAGAAGAGGGGTTCCGGGGAAGAAAGCTCAGCCTGGGGCGCTAAGGGGAGTCCCTTAGACAACCGGCAGCAAGGTGGGATGTCAGTCCAAAGTGATCCGAAGACTGTTTGAAGGTGAGGGCTTTTTATAAGGGAGTTTGTGCCTGCCGGCAATGGCGAGCCAGGTGAGAACAAAAGGAGTTTTGGTACTGGACAAAGGATTTGGAAAGGTCAAGTTTAACATGATTGGATTTGCGTTTGAAGACAATAGCGTGGCTGGGACGTTGATGGCCCAACATAAAAGAGTAACTCGGCTGAGAGCCGAGCGGCTATTGTGGAGTTTGCGGCTGGAAGTCCCCTGAAGCTGGGAGAGGAGCTTAGACTGCTGGCCTCAATAGAGTCTGGAATGCAAAACCATTAGTGGCCGCACTCATGTCTGTGCTTGTCCAGAGGACCTCGCAAACACGTGGAGTGTGGTAACTGAAAGCCAGTCCAGCTAAGGCTGAATTAGATGATATCAAAATGATATCTGGGGGTCCTCACCCGGGGTGCCATACCAGAAGTAACAATACTGGCTCCCTCCCAATAAAGAGGGGATATGAACTGTTGTTTGTTGTTGTCAGTCTTCAAGTTGTTTCTGACTTATGGTAACCAAAGGCAAACCTATCATGGAGTTTTCCTGGAGGTTGAGAGTGTGTGATGTGCCCAAGGTCACCCACTGGGTTTCCATGGCCAAGGAGGGAATCAGACCCTGGTCTCCAGGATCATAGTCCAATGTTCGAACCACTGCACTGCACCAGCTGTCTGGATTGCACCCATCCATCCTAGTATTGTTAGTCCCACCTTAGAAGAACCATTTTTAAATGAAAGTGCCACGGATAAAACCTGGGACCTTCTGCATGCAAAGTACGTGTTCTACCACACAACAATAGTTGCTTAATTAAATTTGCCATAGTAGCAGGAAAATTTATTAGCATAATACAAGTCAGACATCCTACATAAATGTACAGCTTCACCTACATGTGATTGCAGTCCCCCAGAAAATCAAATATGTAATTGCTCCTGCATCCACTGTTGTCACTAAATGTCCAGGTTATGTCCTTTTCCAGAGTATCTATGGTAAGCTTTATATGATTGATCAGATGCAGCCTTACCTGGAGGATATTCCTTATTAATTTTAATTTAATTCAGTGATGGGGCATTCATTGAACCCATTAGCCCCATTTCTTGACTCTATGAAGTTTCATGAGTACCTCAGTTTCTAAAAATAGTGGCTGGAATGCTGTATGGTAAACTTACATATGCAGGAATTAGAACTGGGCAGCTCTGTAGCATCCTGATCCAATATGGAGCTGCTGTTACATGACTACGTAGCAGAGCCAGCACAGGTCACCGATGTTCAACAAGACCAATGCTCATCAGGCACACATGTGCATTGGGCATTGCCACCCAACCCACGAAATGAAGAGATCGCACACAGGACTTGGGTTGAACTAGGGCAATTTATTAATATGCCTAATTAACATCAAGAGGGAAATGAACTTGAACTTGAACTTGCATGAACTTGAACTTGAACTTCTGACCTGAGGAAAAAGGGGGGGTCGGCAGCATGTCCGGACTAGGGCAAGGGTCAAGTCCCGACCATCTTCCCTAGCCCGGAGTGAGATACCGGGCTCCAAAGCCAACCGCTGAAGGTAGATTAAGACTTTGGCCGGCCCTTGTCTGGGAGGTGAGCCCCGAAAGGCCATCCCCTCCAGTGCAGGACGAGTGGGGTGAGCCCAGGACCCCCCCTCAAGGGTAGGATTTATCCTACACCAAAGGGTGCCATAGGTACTCGTCGAACCCTTAGACCCCCCCCCCATACCAGCCTGATGATTGAGAGTTTAGCTGTGGAGACCTATTTAGTACCAAATTAAGACACTGCCCTGAGAAGCCAATTACCCAACCCCTGGCGCAGTGTAGGGTAGGTGAAAAAAACCCCAAACAGGGGGAAAAAATCCCTACTCGGCCCCGAAGTGACCAGCGATCTTACACTGAAACCATAGGGAGGGAGGGTGGGTCGCCGAGATCCGAAAGAGGCCGAGGGAGAGGTGGGGCAGCCTTAAATAGCCCCCTCCAGCCCCACCTCCTCCCTGAGACCGCTCTCCTCTCACGGGAGGGCGGCAAAGGACGTCCCCCCACCCGTTGTCACGTGGGGGTGGTGGGGGATGTATTCTTGCCAGTGTTTCAAAACACATCCTGGCAACTCACTAGCAAGGTTTCTTAGTGCCTCTGCTACATAGCTAAATATACATAAAGTTACATGACATAGGCCATTTCCTCACTAGACTGTTCTAGTGCTATTATTCCACTTTCAACCTCTTATGGAATCCTGGGGTTTGCAGCCCCTCCCTAAACTGCAAACCCCAGGTTTCCATAGGAGGTTGAAAGTGGAATAATAGCACTAGAACAGTCTAGTGTGGAAATGGTCATAGATGATGAGATAAGATTTCAGTCTGTGTTTCCTGCACCTACAGTCCAGGTTCTAATAAGCTGATCCATACTCCGGGGATTGCCTCCCTGAACATCAGTGGGCTGTTCCATTCCTCATTGCTAACTGAGATTTAAAACTTCCTTGTTTCCCAAAGCTTTTGGAATTTGAGTTTAATATCGTTTTATAATCTTGTAGATTATGGCTATATGCATTTGTCAGTTTGCTTTTTATTACATTGCATTGTTGTTTTTTTAAATTTCTGTCTGGATAATTTGTTTTACAATTGTATTGCATGGTTAAGGGAGGGTTAAGAGGCAACATGATAGCTATGTTTGAATATTTGAAGGGATGTCATAGGGAGGATGGAACTAGTTTGTTTTCTGCTGCTCCAAAGACTAGGGCACAGAGCAACGACTTCAAACTTCAAGAAAAGGGATTCAGTCTAAACATCAGGAAGAACTTCCTGAGGGTAAGAGCAGTTCAACAGTGGAATAAGCTGCCTGGGAGTGTGTTGGAGACTCTTTCTTTGAAGGTTTTATAGAGAGGCTGAATGGCCATCTGTTGGGCATGCTTTGATGGTGTATTCCTGCATGACAGGGGGTTGGACTGGATGGTCCTTGGGGGTATCTTCCACCTCTATGATTCTAATTTTACATTTGTATTAGCCCTTCTGTCTTTTGTGTGTGTGTTAGATTGTACACCTTTGGCAAAGCTGGCTGTTTTTTGCCATTTTTTAAGTTGTAAAACCCCATATACACTGATGGTGCAGTATAAATAAATTGGTGGTGGTGGTGGTGGTGGTGTTGGTGGTGATGATGATGAAAATGATAAGGGATAGTTTTAAGGGATCACTGGCTGTCCTAATGGCTTGTCCTTTGTCTTGGTTCATTGTTGTGTATCTGGGACAGTGAGGGAACCTCCCCATCTTGCTCTCTGCAAGACTGGACTACCAATGGTACCATTGGAGCAATGCTGCAAAGCTCTCAGTGGCTATAGGATTCAGTGCTTCTACTAGCACCACATAAAACCTGCACACAGCCTTCCCTTGTATGGAGATGCTGTCAAGAGCCACTAAAGCAGAAAGACCTTGGTCTCTTCATGCAAAGCAGTTCCTGTAGTCTCCATATAATCTTTCTATATCCAGAGAAGAGCTTGGGGAAATTTGCTACACTGTCCAGTTGCCCTTGTGGAGATCTTCTCTGGCCCTGCTAAGAATTTTTCAGCAGAGATGTTTTAGGTGGAGTGTAGTCCTTATGCATGCAGTACTAGTGCTACTCAAACATACCTCTCGTAAATAAGATGGATGCATGGCATTGCTGCCATGTAAAAGACCCCATTGGTTTGCTCTACCTTACCATTTGGTTACTCTGATTGGCTGCAACAGTTCCACCACCGGCCAGAGAATTCTGGGTATGACTCATGTGTACAGTATAAATCATAGTCTCTCATAGCCGTTCATCATTAGATCTGGAAGCCTTAATTTAAATGACAAGTGAACTTCCCAGAGCAAATGTTCACAAGAAACACAGATACGTTTCAGCCTCCAAGACATTACAGATCTTCATCATTAGGTCATGCAAACTGCTTTATGATCTTTATTCAGCTTGGACTCACAACAACCCTGTGGGGTAGGTCAAGAATAATGCCCACTTTCCAAAAGGAGAGTTTAATGACCTCAGCCAGAATTCCAGAAACACTACAGTGTACAGTCCAGGCTCCTCCAAATACGGGCTGAGTATCCCTTATTCAAAACGCTTGGGATCAGAAGTGTTTCGGATTTTGGGGTTTTTTTTTCTTTTTGGATTTTGGAAAATTTGGATATACATAACGCAATAGCTTGGAGATGGGACCCGAATCTAAACACAAAATTTATTTATGTTTCATATACACTTTATATACATAGCCTGAAGGTAATTTTATACAATTTTTTTTTAAAAAATTTTGCATGAAACAAAAGTTTGTGTGCACTAAACCCTCAGAAAGCGAAGGTATCACTATCTCAGCCACCCATGTGGGCAATCTGTGGAATGATTGGCATCACTGTTGTCCCTAACTCTAAAAGTTTCAGATTTTGGAGCATTTTCAATTTTGGATTTCCAGATTAGGAATGCTCAACCTGTGACATGTTTCTCTACTCATTTAAGGGATATCTCTGCTTTAAAGAAAAGAAGGAGAAGTCTCTTGATTAATAGGGAAGTCTTTTTAGACAAAAATAAAGCCAGATGGGCATATTGAAGCTTTTGTGTATGTCAGAATTCCTGATCCCAGCAAAGGAACCTATAGCAGAAGCAAAGACTGGAGTAGCGTCAGTGGAGGCTCAGAGTTTCCACGTCAATGGGGCACTCAGTCCACTCCAGGTTTTAAACTGTCTTTAACAGATTTATCCACCGTGCTGGACTCTGTTTCCAAAAACAGGCTCAGCACATATGACTGTCCATATAAAGTTCAGACTTAAACCTGGAATGGAATCACTGCCCCGCTGACATGGAGCCATCAGTCACCCCTGGCCCAGCTATATGCTACCACTGGCTTTGTCATTGTGTTCAACATCTGTAGCAATCAATTTTTTGAAATGGAACACTACTGAATAGCTTTAAAGCTGTCCTTTGGCACTTTGCAGACTCCTCTGAGATACCCCTGAGTCTTAATATTTTTATTCCCGGGGGCAGTTTGTATCAAAGAGGAAGACGTATTCCGATTATAGAACTTTTCAAGCTTCTCCTCCAACTGCCCCAGTGTAAGAGGGTTGACTACGTTCTCATCATTCCTGGCAATGATGGCCCAGGACCTCATGTGATTGTTATCTACAACACAACAGGCTGCTGACCAGAGATAGCTGGGCTTGTTCACCCTCCCTCCGGCTATGTAGTTGTTCCCTGGCACTGCTCCCACCACGGCGAACGTCTCATTGCATCCTTCTGTGTTCCTTCCCATGGTTTCATTCTCGTAGTTCTTCCAGGCTCCGCCATTGAGCTTCTTGTTTTGGGGCACAATGTTGGTCAAAGTGAAGGTGGACTCCTTGGTGTCTTTATCAGGCTGATGCCCGTTGGGGTTCAAATGTCCCCGGTTCAAACCAGTCAGGTTCTTGTAGTCTTGCAGAATAGCCTGGCTGTCCTCAAGTACTTTTTGGAACCATTTTTACACAAGAAGTCTCTTTGTGTTTCCATTTCAGCTTGGAGCGTGGAATTAGCAAGCTAGAGGAAGGCATGATTGGAAGCACAGAGAGAGAGAGAGAGAGAGGAGAGGAGGAATGGGAGTTAAATGACAAGAAAGAAAGGGAAATAAAAGGGGTTGGTATCACCCAGCATGGTAAATCATGATGTCACCATCATAGACTTCCTCTTATACCAAACCAAACCATGCTATTGTAGCTAAAATACCAGAAAATTTGACAAAATCAGCAACAATAAACAGCAACAGCAGCACAACAACAACGCATGATTGTAGCATATGCAGACGACACCACATGATGTGAAGTATCATTGTAACCGGGTAATAATGACAGCTCTAACAAGAGCGCATGCACATTAAAAGATTCAAAAAGTAAATTAGCATAGAGTTTTAGCCTTGTACGTATACTGATGCAGTACACAGAAGCTGGGCTTTCAAAAAATGCTTTTGTGGTTATATTTAGCTACAAGGATATTTTTATAAAAATAATAAATTTCTGCTGAAATACCACACAAAATTTTTATAGGTGGTTATTTTGGTGTCACCTTCTTTGATGGTGTTACCCAGTGTGGTTCTCACCCACTGCACCCCTCCCCAGTTATGTCACTGGGAGGTGACCTTTTGAGACCCACAGCTTGAAAAAGTAGCTTTAAGGGATTATAGATCCCTCCAGGGCTCAACTTCTTCCTTTGGCCCCCCCCCACACTATATCCATATAGTGGCCACTGGAGAGTGGAAGACAACTAAGTATATGGCTATGTGATTATAGCCAGACGCACAGCAACAATATCATCTTCTGGGAGGTCCTAGAAGATGGCTTCATCTTCTGGCTGCAGGCATACGGTCAGATACTTCTCAGCTGTCCCCTTACTGTGCACCAGCTATTACATGGCTATGAAGGAGAGTCTCAGGAGGAAGTTGGGTTGGAAGTAAAACGGTTTTGGTCACTGCAGAAGAATCCCAGAATCTCCAGATTTTGGCAGATTCTGAGAACCTGTAGCTCAAAGAAGTTACATTCAAGCGCTGGTGTAACCTTCTTGTTATGCATGGGGATGGAAAAAAGAACAGTGTCAGATTTGAAATTGGTCATGACCATTCCCATTTTGTACCCCTGCGGGGAACTGTTTCACACTGTGAAACAAAGTACATCTTGGTATGGAAATCCACATATATGTGAAGCTTGGGGTGCATTTTAGGCATTGTGGCTGAGCTAGCCATGGAAACCACCACAGCACAGGCAGTCTCTGTGGCTACCTTGCCCGTAATGCCTCAGACTGAGGAAAGACATCTAAGCATCAAAATAAAAATTATAGAGTATAGGTATTCCCTACGAGAAATCCATCTTGCTCCCCAGTCCAGGATTTCATCACAGATGTTCATTTCAGCAATCTGACTTACAAATTAAGTCCATGTTTACTTTCCAATGACTAGTCACCAAACAAAGTAAAATATGTAAAAGCAAAATACGTACATAAGCACAATCTTGTGTTAACAAATACAAGTCTTTTACCATTTGAGAGAGCAGTTCTAACATATGCTAAAAGTATCATCTAGCTTGATTGAGTGAGCATGGATGTAGTGATCTGAGGGTTGGATTAAACTCTGGGAGACAGGATCTAATCCAGTCCCTACATAGCCATGGAAACCCACTGGATGAACTTGGGCAAGTTGCTCTTTCTCAGCTTCAGAGGGAAGCAATGGCAAACCTCCTCTAAATAAAGACTCTTGCCAAGAAAATCCTATGATAGGATTACCATAATTCAGAGTCTACCTGAAGGTCCATCACGACAAATCTTCTAGCTTGACCCTCAGACCAAAACCTAGATCCATCTCTCAGTCCCAGAAAGAGCAATCCCAGAAATGATATATGTGTTGACTTAGCATGTTCTCATTGAGTCAGTGGGTCTGCCTTATTTGAGACTAACAATCAAATTTAGGCATTCTGATAACTCATCCCTTGGAGGGCTCAGACAATGGCGGGGGGAGGCAGATTACTACGAAGCTGCAGCTCACTCTGAGTCTGAGGAGATGGGGGGCTGAGGCAGTAGAGGAGCCTGTTCCCAGCAGGACGTGGCAGAGGTTACAGCTGCTGAAGACAACATGTCCCTCTCTTTTGTTGAGAGACAGAGGCAGAAGTGCCAAACCCTACCCCATTTAAATAAGAAACACTGACCCAATTAGCACTAATGAGACACCTGTGACCTTGAAAGAGCTGCTCAGAAATTTCCCAGCAGTTACCTCCCAGCCTTAGTGCTGACAACTGTCTTGTTTAATTGACTAGAAGTACTCTCTCCCATTCTTGTTTTGTCTTGACCTTGGATTGACTGTGTTTGGACTACTCTGTTTACTCTTTGCTGGCTAATGAACATGGGCTTCTGACCTGCTGATACAATTTTTGGGTTAGCTAAAGACCACCCCGTGCTTCTCCCTGCATCTTGCTCAGATAACCTATGGCTGACCAAGACTGGTCTGACTACTCAACCACTCGTACACACCAACCTGCTGCTATGGATATTTGCTGACTTGCATTCGGAACAGGCCCTGATGCCAGCAATGTGGCAGGAGTGATAATGGGGAGAGGAGATGCCAATGTCAGGAGCAGCACCTGTCCTTCTGTTTCAGACAGTGGGACATCTTGTTCCGCCACACAAGTAAGCAACAGACAGAGGCATTTAGCCAGAAAGCTCTAGAACCCACACTTCTTCTCTTACCTGGGGTTCTATCATCCACTTATCTCGCCTCTTTTCTCTCACAGGGTTGTAGATGTAGGCTGAGTATACTGGGATGCGGTTGTCTTTGTCGTACAGTGTAGCGTAACGATACTTGTTCTTGTAACGCTGGCAAATCCGAGCAGGGCGTGAAGGGTCGAGCCCGATGCTTGGTGGAATTCCTCTGAAGAAAAAGTGGGGACAGGCATCTTCAAAGGAGTTCACCACTTCGCCATTCCCTGGAGCACTGTGCCAGCACACGCAGACGAGGAGCAAAACCGACAGCATCCTGTGGAGCTGGTAAAGTAATGTTTAGAGTAAGGGATGGTTAGTTGGCTTTGGAAAATGGCGTAGTCAACAGCAGCTGGAGTTCCTGATCAGCCTGTTTCTTCTCCCGTTCTTGCAGGGTGGCAACTTAGGAGGCTTTACGAGAGCAGGAAAACTTAAATGGCTCCAACTCATGGCAATCATGAGAAGCAGAAACCAGTCCTAACACCACACATGCTGTACTTCCCAAGTGATGTGCTATTTAGTCACATGGCATGGAATCGACCGATGGATTTCACACGTTTTACTAACCAAACCTCTCTTAACCCACCTAACCCAAATGCAGAGAAAATGTCGCATGTAAAGAAAGCCCTTAGAAACAGCAAACTGTAAGCGGAAGTTGAAGTTGAAGGCTGAGATAAACACAAGCCAAACATTTGTCATATGTTATTGAACATCTTTGACATCCTAGACCAGGTGTGTTTACAGGCTTGTGGGGCTGTGCTTGTTTTGCTGTTTGTTTGCTTGCTATTGTGCTGGCCATGTGCTCTGCCTGAGGACATGGTCTGACTAACAAGGGGGAGGAGGCAGCTAGCAGGGAGGAGCCTTATTAGGAGCTCCCAACGGCACGCGCACTTGAAGTCCTTTACTTCCATCCTTGGCAATCAATACAGCTGACGTAGCTTACACAGCTGAATTTCAGAAAGAAAGCCCAGTTATTCTTTCTCGAGCTTCGTCCTGTACTACTCTCTGTAGTTTCAAGGATGGAAGGTGAGGGAGCTGCTACGGTCACCTGTAACACTTGTGGTATGTTCCTTTTCTTGCCACAAGATATTCTCGGGTACACCTGCACCAAGTGCAAGCTGGTCACCTTCTTGGAGGAGAAGGTTCGCCAGCTGGAGGCACGAATTTCTGATCTCCATCTTATTAGGGAAAGGGAGGAGTTTTTGGATAGGGCAGAGAAGACCTACCGGAAGAGCGAATGCATGGAGGAGCTGCCAGATCAGGAAGTCTGCACACTGTGCCAGGAAACGGAGGCTTGGGCGAATGTCACACGAAGGAGTAAAAGGACCAGGAAGGTAACAGAGACTCTTAACCTACACAATCGCTTCAAAGTACTTGGCCTTATGAACAATGAGGAGCACCACGCGCAGGGAACAGAATGTCAACAAGAAGGAATCCAACTTCAGCAACAGGAACTAGATCAACGCTACCAACCTCAACAGAATGCCCAGGCAGTCCTAGTAGAACATGCTCATCGAGGAGCCCAGGACAAGTCTCAGAGGAGGCGAGTTCTGGTTGTTGGGGACTCTTTGCTCAGAGGAACTGAAATGGCAATTTGCAAACCGGACAAGCTCAATCAAGAGGTCTGCTGTCTTCCTGGGGCCAGGATCCACCACATAACGGAGAGGCTAACCAGGCTGATCAAACCCACTGACCATAAGCCCCTCATTTTGGTTCATGTCGGAACCAATGACACTGCGCGGAGCAACTTTTACCATATCGCAAAGGACTACAAGCTTATGGGGACCAAGCTTAAGGACCTTGTTGCGCAGGTGGTCATTTTGTCCCTCCTCCCTGTTCAAGGATATGGCGCACGTAGGGAAAGGGCAATAGCAGAGGTCAACAACTGGCTCTGCACATGGTGCCGCCGGCAACAGTTTGGGTTTTTGGAACATGGCCTGAATTTCCATGAACATGGGCTTTTGGCGAGGGATGGGCTGCACCTCACAAAACTTGGCAGGAATGTTTTTGCAAACAGTCTCACAAGGAGGATTAAGAGGTCTTTAAACTAAGTTCCACTAGGGAGGGAGACAATATTATTCAGGGCAAGGACTCGGAGAGCACAGGGGGGAAAGGCCCAAATGATACTGGACAAGTAGTACAAGTGGCCAATGGCGGGAGGAGTAGAAACAATAGTACAGGACTTGCAGGAAGGGCCCGGGGACTTAAGTGTCTCTACACTAATGCAAGGAGTATGGGAAACAAGCAGGATGAACTTGAACTCCTAGTACAACAAAATAAGTACGATTTGATAGGCATCACTGAGACCTGGTGGGATGAGTCTCATGACTGGAATATAGGAATAGAGGGGTATAGCCTATTTTGTAAAAATAGACCAAACAAGAAAGGAGGAGGAGTAGCCTTGTATGTCAAGGATGTTTTCACCTGTGAAGAGATCCAGGACTTAAATCCAGAAAGCCAGGTGGAGAGCATTTGGGTAAGAATTAAGACAGCGAGAAACAACAGGGATATTCTGGTGGGGGTTTACTACAGACCTCCAACCCAGGCTGAGGACTTGGGGGACGCCTTCCTCAACCAAATAACTGCACATTCAAAGAGGAGAGATATAGTAATAATAGGAGATTTCAATTACCCGGATATATGCTGGCAGTCAAACTCTGCCAAGACAGCAAGGTCCAGCAAGTTTCTTGCTTGCCATGCAGACAACTTCATGGTCCAGAGGGTGGAAGAGGCCACAAGGGGATCAAATATTCTAGATCTGGTCTTGACCAACAGGGATGACCTTGTGAATGAGGTAGAAGTGGTTGGATCTTTAGGGGGGAGTGACCATGCCCTGTTGGAATTTAGCATTCAGTGGGAAGGAGAAGATAAGGGTAGCCAGACACTCATCTTAGATGTTAAAAAAGCGGACTTCTGTAAACTTAGGGAGCTGCTGGCTGGAATTCCGTGGTCAGGAACAGTGAAAGGGAAAGGAGTTCAGGAGGCATGGGAGTTCCTTAAAAAGGAGATACTGAAGGCACAGTCTAAAACAGTGCCAATAAGGAGGAAAAATGGAAGGCATCTGAAGAAACCAGAATGGTTGACTAAAGAACTCTCAGCTGAGCTAAGAGTTAAGAGAAACATGTATAGGAAATGGAAGAAGGGGGAAACCACCAAAGAAGAATTTAAGCAAGTAGCTAGGAGATGTAGGGAGGAAGTCAGAAAGGCTAAAGCACAGAATGAGCTTAGGCTGGCCAGAGACATTAAAAACAATAAAAAGAGTTTTTTAAAATATGTCCGCAGCAAAAGGAAAAAGAAGGAGACACTAGGGTCGCTACGCAGAGAAGATGGCGAATTACTCACAGGGGGGAGAGAAAAGGCAGAGCTACTTAACACCTTCTTTGCCTCCGTATTTTCCCAGAAGGATACAAGCACTCAACCTGGCAGTTGGGGAGCAGGGGAGGAAGCAGAGGAAATGAGGCACAAAATAGGTAGAGAGGTGGTACAGGAATACCTGGCCACACCGGATGAATTCAAGTCTCCAGGGCCAGATGAATTGCATCCTAGGATATTAAAAGAGCTGGCAGAGGTCATTTCGGAACCGCTTGCTATAATCTTTGAGAAATCTTGGAGGACAGGAGAAGTTCCAGCAGACTGGAAGAGAGCAAATGTTGTCCCCATCTTCAAGAAGGGAAAAAAAGAGGACCCAAATAATTATCGCCCGGTCAGCCTGACATCAGTACCCAGAAAGATCCTGGAGCAGATCATTCAGCAGTCAGTTTCTAATCATTTAGAAAGCAATCCGGTAATCACGAGAAGTCAACATGGATTTCTCAAAAATAAGTCATGCCAGACTAATCTTATCTCTTTTTACGATAGAGTTACTAGCTTGATAGATGAAGGGAATGCTGTGGATGTAGCATATCTCGATTTCAGTAAGGCCTTTGACAAAGTCCCCCATGACATTCTTGCAAAGAAGCTAGTAAAATGTGGGCTGGACAGGGCTACTGTTAGTTGGATTTGTAATTGGTGGACCGACCGAACCCAAAGGGTGATCACGAATGGCTGCTTTTCATCCTGGAGAGAAGTGACTAGTGGGGTACCACAGGGTTCTGTCCTGGGCCCAGTGCTGTTCAATATTTTTATCAATGACTTGGATGAAGGAATAGAGGGCATGTTGATAAAATTTGCAGACGATACCAAATTGGGAGGGGTTGCTAATACGCCAGAGGACAGGATCAAAATTCAAATGACCTGGACAGATTGGATAGCTGGGCCAAGGCGAACAAGATGAAATTCAACAGAGAGAAGTGTAAGGTCCTACATTTAGGTAGAAAAAATGGAATACAGAAATATAGGATGGGGGACACGTGGCTGGATAGCAGTACGTGTGAAAGGGATCTAGGAGTCTTCATAGACCACAAACTGAACATGAGTCAGCAGTGTGATGCGGCAGCCAAGAAAGCCAATGCAATTCTCGGCTGCATG
>CAOLHI010006609.1:0-28949 GCA_948474755.1 Ctenosaura bakeri
CACAGTGCCATTGTTGTTGATGGTCTGTGGTATGTGTGTACATGCCTTCCGAGGTTTCTCTCTTGGAGAAGTGACTGAGGAAGCTTTGGTTCGACCTTTGCTCGGCCTTTGAGCTGGATGTCTATGTGCCTGTCCGCTGAACCTCTGACTTAATGGTTTTGGCTCTTTTTTTCCCTTCTTGAAAATGTTGTCCCCATCTTCAAGAAGGGAAAAAAGAGGACCCAAATAATTATTGCCCAGTCAGCCTGACGTCAGTACCCGGAAAGATCCTGGAGCAAATCATTAAGCAGTCAGTTTCTAATCATTTAGAAAGCAATGCGGTAATCACGAGAAGTCAACATGGATTTCTCAAAAATAAGTCATGCCAGACTAATCTTATCTCTTTTTATGACAGAGTTACTAGCTTGATAGATGAAGGGAGTGCTGTGGATGTAGCATATCTCGATTTCAGTAAGGCCTTTGACAAAGTTCCCCATGACATTCTTGCAACGAAGCTAGTAAAATGTGGGCTGGACAGGGCTACTGTTAGTTGGATTTGTAATTGGTTGACCGACCGAACCCAAAGGGTGATCACGAATGGCTGCTTTTCGTCCTGGAGAGAAGTGACTAGCGGGGTGCCACAGGGTTCTGTCCTTGGCCCAGTGCTGTTCAATATTTTTATCAACGACTTGGATGAAGGAATAGAGGGCATGCTCATCAAATTTGCAAATTGGGAGGGGTTGCTAATACGCCAGAGGACAGGATCAAAATTCAAAATGACCTGGATAGGTTGGAGAGCTGGGCCAAGGCTAACAAAATGAAATTCAACAGAGAGAAGTGTAAGGTCCTACACTTAGGTAGAAAAAATGGAATCCACAAATATAGGATGGGGGACACGTGGCTGGATAGCAGTACATGTGAAAGGGATCTAGGAGTCTTCATAGACCACAAGCTGAACATGAATCAGCAGTGTGATGCAGCAGCCAAGAAAGCCAATGCAATTCTCGGCTGCATCAATAGGAGTATGGTGTCCAGATCGAGGGAGGTACTGGTACCACTCTACTCTGCTTTGGGTAGACCCCATCTTAAATACTGTGTCCAGTTCTGGACACCCCAATTCAAGAAGGATATTGACAAGCTGGAGCAAGTCCAGAGGAGGGCGACCAAAATGGTGAGGGGCTTGGAAGCCATGCCCTATGAGGATAGACTTAAAGAGCTGGGTATGTTTAGTCTGCAGAAGAGAAGGTTAAGAGGGGACATGAGAGCCATGTTTAAATATTAGAAGTAATGCCACGTAGAGGAAGGAGAGGGCTTGTTTTCTGCTGCTCCAGAGAACAGGACAAGGAGCAATGGATTCAAGCTGCAGGAAAGGAGATTCCACCTGAACCTCAGGAAGAACTTCCTGACAGTCAGGGCTGTCCGGCAGTGGAATCTGCTGCCTCGGAGTGTAGTGGAGTCTCCTTCCTTGGAGGTTTTTAAGCAGAGGCTTGATGGCCATCTGTCGGGAGTGCTTTGAGGGTGTTCCTGCATGGCAGGGGGTTGGACTGGATGGCCCATGTGGCCTCTTCCAACTCTACATTTCTATGGCCTTTTCCACACGTGGTCGCGAAATCGCGTAGGGACGGTTCTGGCCGGTTTTATTTGTATCCGCGCAATTGCGGATTATATTCTGTAACGTTCCACACGGCTCTAGCGTGTTCCGCACTAGCGTGTGTCTGCAGATGCACACTGTAATCGGATTTCATCTCCCGCTCACTTCCTAACCACGCCCACTTCGTCCGTGATTGGCGCGCGTGATTGGCGCGCGTGCGAATGTACGTACGCACGCACTCACGCAACAGCCCTTCGGTCCTCCCACAGAGTTTCCCGCCCTCCTTCTTCGTCGCCATATCTAGGCCAGAAGAGGTGTTTTTGTGCTCGTGAGCGTGATTCCTGGCTATTTGGTGTGCCGGTTTCCGCAGAGAATTTGACCATGGAGTGTGAGGTGATGGAGAGTGTGTTAAGTGCTCTTGCGCCCCTCGTGACTGTCCTGGGCATAGTGGTGGACACCATGCAGAGGCAGTGGGCCCGTGACAGAGCAAGGAGGGAGAGGCTCTACCTGGACGACGAGGGCGATTTCGGGGATTATTTGGCCCTGATGAGAGGTCCCTCGCGCCGAGTCCCACGTCCCAGGAGATGGTGGGTCAGGGAGAGGATGAGCCGGACCTGGTGGTCCGAAGAGGTTCTGGCGAAGTGGGACGAGGATCAGTGGTTGTACCACTTCCGCATGACAAAGGCCACCCTCTTTGAGATCGCAGACCATCTGCGTCCACACCTGCAGAGGAGCAGCACGGAGATGCGCCAACCCATCTCTGTGGAGGAGAGAGTGGCCGTCACGGGATGGTGGCTGACATCCCCCCTGCTATACCGTAAGACGGCCAACACGTTCGGTCTCGGGATCTCCACAGTGGCGGCCGTGGTGATTGAGGTTTGCTTAGCCATGGAGCAGGTGCTTCTGCCATCCACTGTGTTCCTGGGAGACTATTGGAGGGTGAGTACTTTGAAATCCAACCCCCCTCTCCCACACTGCACCACTGCACGCTCTCAAGGCCTCCTGGTTGCACTCTCTTGACCATTAAACGAGAAGTACCTTGGCCAGCACTCAGCACTCGCCCCATTTCTGGCAGGAGTGTACCAACGCGTCAGAGAACCCACCCCATACCTCCTGGAAGCATTGGGCATTGGACCTCAAGTCCTTTCATGCCCTGCGATCTCCCCCTTTCTCTTCCGCTCGCGCGTTTGTGTCCTTTCAAAATTTGAAGCTTTTTATATGTTTTCTTCTCTTTCAGATCATGGATGGTTTCCACCAGATGGGGTTTCCACAGTGCATTGGGGCAGTGGATGGGACGCACATTCTGGTGCGGCCCCCAAAGGGTAGAGGAGAGGAATTCATAAACAGGAAAAGTGCTTTCTCCATACTGCTCCAGGGCACGGTGGATCATGCCGGGAGATTTGTGGACATCGTCCTGGGGTACAAGGGGAGAACGCATGACGCGTTTGTCTTCCGCCACTCTTCCCTTTGGCATGCCATGGAGGCGGGAAGATTTGTCCCTGGGAACCCAACCATCACCATTGGTGGTGTCGAGGTTGGCCCGCTGATCTTAGGTGACGCGGCATACCCCCTTTGTCGTTGGCTTATGAAGCCTTACGGTGGACAGCTTGACCCGCAGAAGACTGCATACAACAGAGTCTTCAATAGGTGCAGGAATGTGGTGGACAGGGCGTTCGGAAGGCTGAAGGCGCGTTGGGGTTGCTTGTCAGCTCCACTGACTGTGAAAGAGCCAAACTACCTTCCGGTCATCGCGGCGTGCGTTGTTCTGCACAACATCTGCGAGTCCAAGGGTCACCTGCTACACCCTGAAATCGAGCCCCCACCACCTGTAACCCTTCCACCTTGCGATGAGGACTTCCGTCCCCAGGCGTCCGCAAGGCGGATCAAAGAAGGGGAAAGGGTGAGGAGCGCAATTGCCAGCCTCATAGCCGGCAACTGCGAATAGCTACTTCCTCATGTTGCGGGCAGCCACAATCATGCTTTGGGTGGTTGTCCATGGTCTTCCTAGTTCTGTTTTGCTGTATCGCCAATTTCATTATTTACCAGGTTTCCAATGGCGCCATACCATGGCGAGCCTGTCGGCTGCGTGCCTATAGCGAGCCTTATATCTGGGGTACTTGTTTAAACAAACAAGGACCTCCAAAAAACCTCTGGCAATAAAACTACAGCCTAGAGGAAAAACAGCCACTTCAAAACAGCAAGGAGACACAAGGAAAGAGAGAGAAAGAGCAGTTTTTCCAAACTGCTTATATACACTTCACGCAGCTGTACATTATTACTCTACAAGTGCCTGAGTCAAACACATAAAATTAACATACAGCTGCGTAGCCTCATCTCACTCTACACCTTAATCTTAAAGGGCAAGATCAGAAGAAGCAGCGCAGCATCAAGTAATATTAACCAATTACATATCTTGACAGAGCCACGTTCTAACATTTCCGCCATGTTGCAGTTTGACCAATAAATCGTTGGACCATAACATTGTGTTAACATATTTATTGCGGTTTTAAAACTGTGCAACGCGAATATCAACAATGTAAAACAAACCTTGCTGGACAAGCCTTGCTGGAAGGGAAGGTAGCCTTTGAGATGCGCAGAACCAGGGACATTAAAATGTCTTTTGAGCCTAACATGGCAAGTGCTCACCCGTCTGGTGTCTCACGAGAAATCGTCCTCAAAGAAGGGGAAAGGTGTCAACACACAATCTTGTAAACTGTGTGCATTTTTTTTGAAAGGGCCAGATGTGCAACAATAGAACCAATTGCCTCAAATGACTGTTGAGCTGCGCCACCGCCAAATTGTGGAGATTGTGCCGCGCGCCCTAGATTTCCTCCTCAAAATCAAGGCACTTTTCTGACCAATGACAAAAGCTCCATTCCCTTGCCAGCATAGCATGTTTCCGGTCAGGAAAACCAGTTTAATCAATGCAATCAGTTTAAAATCAATGTCAAACTAGAACTTTTGGGAACCGTGGGGCCAGAAAAGCGGCCGGCAAAATGGTCAAACAAACCCCAAAATTTGAGCGCCAACCAGACGAGCCATGGGGTCACTGTATCTTATTTTTTATGGGCTGTACGGGCCGCGGGGTTTCTTGCGGCGCGCAAGCTTCCGCGTCTGGGTTTGTTGGCCCGATGATGTAGGGGTGACTGTCAGGGCGACGCCCTGACTTCCCTCGGGCAATGTGGGCGCCGCATTTCCAGAGGCCCCACAAGTACACGCGCCCCCCCACGCCTTTCGACCACAGCCGCAATCCGCTGCATCGCATCAGCGCAGATATTCAGGAGCGAGATAATCTGCTGTCGCTCTTGCGCGGCTGTGCTGGCATCCCTCTCGTACAACCTCCTACGCTGCTCCCTGTTCAGCCGTTGCTGGTCCCCGATGAAGTCCATTGTAGCCACCGCTGCAGTAAAGGTGTCGCTGCGGCTGGCGCTTCGGTCCCTGAATCGCGACATCCTGAGCCGCGACCTTGGAGACATCACAGCAGCCGAAGTGTGTGCAGGAGCGGCGGTGGTTCCATTCCCCGCGTCCTCCGAGGGGACTGGAAATGATCAGAAAGTAATATGTGAGCAATTGTGGGATGTTCATTCCTGGAGGTCTGTCCCTGTCATTTGACATTTTTGGTGGCCAAAGGGGGTGTGCCTTGTGTCTACCTGGGATTGCCAATTTCAGCGGCGTGCACCTGCGGGTGGTGTGGGGGAATGAATCTTTGGGAAATTTCAGTGGCAGTTTGGATGGCGGCATCAGAAAAGCTTGTGGGGTCCGATGACAATGCTCCCAATGCATCCGGCATTGCTGCTGGGGCGGCAAATGCGAGCGGTGGTCGATCGGACGCTCCCATTGTTTAACGAGCCCACCTTATTCCTGGTCAGACTTTTTCCCCATCGGCCTCAACTTCCCGCCCCAGAGTTGTGCATGTATCTGGTTGGAAGAGGTAGGTGTGCGCACCTCACAAAGTTGGCAGGTTACATGCATTGTGCCGTGATGGTGTGTGTTTACCTGGGGATGATCCGGAGAGGATGCTGCTCTCTCCCGGGCCAGTGGTAGCGCGGGGCGCCTCGCTCTGGGCGCGATTCTCCGGCGGGGTGGAAGGTCTTTCCCCGGCCCCTGGAAGGCGAAGAGTGGGGCAAAAAAAGTTTACTTCTTGACAGATTGAACAGTCACTGGGTGGGATTTCTCAATCAGGATTCGCGGACTGTGGCTCACTCCTTCAAGCGAAAACAATGGAAATATATGCCAGATAGAACCTTCCATGCCTTTCAGGCAGCAGAAGGCTCTGGTGGTTATGGTGCATGAAAGCCCGGTGGACAATGTTTACCAAATCACCCACTCTTCCGGTCTCTGTTTGGATTTGGAGCCATGAAGTGAGCCACAGCCCAGAAATCGGTTGGTGGGGCTGCAAGATAGGGCCTTCTTGATGGCTGCCTCTCGATGTTGGAAGTGCCCTCTGGGAAAGGCCAGAAAATGATCCCCTCCTTCAGTGGTGTGGCAAGACAAGACGTTCCGCTCTATTTGTTCACTGGATCTTTTTGGACTTGCTGCCACCCATCCCTCTGGATCCAATTTATAAAAACGGCCTCCCTCCCCGCTTTGAATCATCTGGTCATGATAAAGCGATTAAATCCGGGCACTTTGCAGTGGGATCCCTTTGGAAAAAAAGAGTGGTGGGATTGCAACTGTGGGGGCGCATACTTCCTGGCGTGAGGATTCATGGGCCGGCCACAGATTCTGCAACCTCGAGCGGTCATTTGACACTGCCAGGGCATTGCCGCCATGGCGGCCAAGGCTTTAGCCCCCACATGTTGGACTATCTCCCCCAGCACTCCTCGCCAAGAACCAGTGTTGCACCATTGCACTGTGACAATGGACACGGGGATCGACCGTAGAAGAGGATTAAAAAAGAAATGGCTTCTTGGCCCTTCCGCGGATTTGCCCCCAACCTACCATGGCGATCCTCTCCCGAGGAGTTATCCTCAATCCCCACGAGCAGGTCCTCGTTCGACTCCGCTTCATCCCCTGGAAAGATAAAGCAAGGCACGGGTTTGTGGTGGCTTCAACTTGGGGGAAAGGAAAAACGATAGTGAAAACCTGCGCACCTTCGGATGCTCGTGGGTTCGATCCCGCTGGGGGCTCTTCCTCATTGACCCGAAGGCTGGACACAAGCCTGGGGGGGTTGCGCTTGCATCCCCACCCAAAATTCTCGACAGCTCATTGAAGTGGGGGCAGGTGACCCTCGAACTGCCGCTGCGTTTGTTCGCAGCCACGGCGGTGCGGTACTGCAATCGCATCCTCTTCGTTTTTGTCCTGCACTCCTCCGCGGTCCTCCTATGGCCCCTCTTCGCCAGTTCTCTGGCTATGTCCTCGAAGATCTCAATGTTCCTGTAGCTGTCCTGCAGGTCAGCCTGGAACCTCTGCTCCCCCCAGATATCCAATAAGTCTCTAACCTCCGAGGGACGCCAGGTCATGCCCCTCCCGCGGCCTTTCCTCCTCCTAAATTCAAAATCAGACTCCAGGCGACCACCGGAGTCCCGCGGGCTGGACCCAAGGCTTTCCATGTGTTTTTTTTGGAAATAGACGCGCTAGAAGGCAACCGGCGCCTGACTACAGCTTTTTCCACGCTCAAAATGGCCGCCCCCTTGCACTCACTGCGTGGCTCCGTGTGATCGCGCGATCGCGCGTGCGCAGTAGCGATGGGAGACCTCCATTGGAGCTTTGGAGAGTGTTTGTTTGTCTTTGGTTTCCTCCAAAAAACTTTTCTAACTTCTTTTTCAGCTCCCCCATTCTCTCCCCCCCACCCCTACTCCTTTCACCACCTTTGTCTCCCCTCTTGACCCCTCCCTCCTTTCTCCTGCACCTTCAATTCCCCCTTTGCCCCCTCTTTGTAGCTTTCAGGTGTGCTGGTTGTTTTTGCTGCTGGTGTGTTTGGGTTGCTTGAGCTGTGTGTGTTTTCCCTGTGAGCTTGGGTGTGCTGTGTGTGTCCTGTGAGTGTGCTGGAGTTGAGTGGGTTGGAGCTTGGTGTGCTGGGTGTGGCTTGCTGGTGTGTCTGTGTGCTGAGTGCCGGGCGTGTCCTGCAGGTGTGTGAGGGCGTTGTTTGTGCGGGGTGCGTGCTGCAGGTGTGTTGTGTAGTGTTGTGGTGTGGTGTGGTGTGCTGTGCGCGTTGTGTGGGCGGGCATAAGGGATGGAGAGGGAGGGAGCCCTGTGGAGCGATTTCGAGACAAGGGAAATGCTGTCCCTTGTCCGGTGGTGTGGTGGCCTCAATGTGCTCATGCGCAGCACCAATGCCCCCAACAGGGAGTATTATGAGGCCATTGCAGGGAGGCTGACCAGGGGCGGCTACGAGAGGACAACCGCCCAGGTCAACTCAAAGTTTAAGGTGATCAAGGGCGCCTTCTATGACGCCATGAGGCGCTTCAACGGCCACCCTCCACGTGCCGCGAAGCCCCCGTTCTTCGGGCCCATGTTCCGCCTGTGGATTCATACGGGGCGGCCTTCCTGGCGCGACAGGATTCGAAGGCACCGTAAGTACTTTGTTCCCCCCATCCCTTTCGGGGACCTCGATTGCGGTTGTACTATTGGGGTCCCCCCGTCGCTGAGGGGCAAGGGTGTAATGCTCCTCTGGTGCGCGGACTCTGCTAGAGTTATGTTCTACTCCCACAGGACGGAGAAGGCGTGGGGCGAGGGGACACCACCAGGAGGATGTGGCGGTGGCAACATCATCTGAAAGGGAAGGTAAGAATACAACGCACTCGGGAGAAGTTTGCCAAAAAATTTTATTTGGGTTCTCATCACTCAACAAGCCATAGTTGCGCCAATAAGTGCAAAGCCAGGAAGGCTGTGTCAGGGTGTCAAGGAAGAAGCCCGCGCCACCACCGCAGACATAGACGTTTTCCCCCCCTCTAAAAGGTCTTTTTACTCCCCTTGTCAGAACCCCAGGCACGGCAGGGCAGTCCACCGAGGTCCAGTCGGAGCTCCAGCCCTGAAAGAGAGCAAAGGGCGGAGCTGCGAGACCCCTCCTCATCCAGCCAGGAACGCCTGGAGATCGTTGTTGGGGAGGAAGTTGAGGTGGTGGCGGAGGAAGGTGAGCCAAATCTCACAGTCCCACATCCCTCATGCTTTGCCAGTAGAGGTCCGAGCACTCAGCATCATCCCTTCTCTTCCAGTTGCAGCTGATGTCATGGAAGGCGGTGGCGTCCGGGAAGAGGGGCCAGTGGCGGAGATCCCTGGTCCATCCGAGGCAGGTAAGAAACCACACAATTCATGTTTGGTGTCATCTGCAAATCAAAAGCAAGGTTGTGATCCACACCTGCAAGGTCTGATTTCTCCTTCTCGGAAATCTCAACAGGGCCTCAACACCGTCGGCACCCATCGCCGGCACGGGTCGCGCTACAACAGATCCGGGAGCTGGAGAATTCCACAAGGAAATTCTGTGCGTATATTTGTGACCGGGTAGGGGGTGGCAGGAGCATCACAGTGCATGGAGGGTCAAGGAATATCGCTTTACATTTCTTTCCCTGCAGATGAATCAACGCAAAGGTCACTATTGGAGCTGTCGCAGGCCCTGGAGGGGCACTACGCAGACGTAAAGCGCTCCCTCAGGTCGCTCCGCGCCGAGCTGCATCGCGGTGCCCGGCCACCGTGAGGGGGCATTTTTCGGGGGGAAACCTACCTTGGGGGTTTTGTATGTTTCTGTAAATATTTTTTTGGTTGCTGAACAGTTTTAATTAATGTTATAAAAGTTTTTGCATTTTCAATTTTACGCTCATGTTTTTTCTTTTTTTGACCCCGCACCCCCCATTTAACAACCTGGGAGAGGCCCCCTCCCCTTCCCCACCCTTCAGCAGGCGCTTGGGAAACCTTGGTGCCGGTTGCAGCCTCCTCAGGGCCACCTGCAGGGACGTGGTCACGGTTCTTTTTCCCCAGCTTTCTGGCCAGGTGTGCAGCTGGTGTCCACGCAGCACCTGCAAAGAGAGGGCCCCTTTAGGCGCCGCTGTTCCCATGGGCCCCCTCCCCCCTTCAGCTGGTGCTTGGGAAACCTTGGTGCCGGTTGCGGCCTCTTCAGGGCCACCTGCAGGGACGCGGTCACGGTTCCTTTTCCCCAGCTTTCTGGCCAGGTGTGCAGCTGGTGTCCACGCAGCACCTGCAAAGAGAGGGCCCCTTTAGGCGCCACTGTTCCCATGGGCCCCCTCCCCACCCTTCAGCAGGCGCTTGGGAAACCTTGGTGCCGGTTGCAGCCTCTTCTGGGCCACCTGCAGGGATGCGGTCACGGTTCTTTTTCCCCAGCTTTCTGGCCAGGTGTGCAGCTGGTGTCCACGCAGCACCTGCAAAGAGAGGGCCCCTTTAGGCGCTGCTGTTCCCATGGGCCCCCTCCCCACCCTTCAGCAGGCGCTTGGGAAACCTTGGTGCCAGTTGCAGCCTCTTCAGGGCCACCTGCAGGGACGCGGTCATGGTTCTTTCCCCCCCCAGCTTTCTGGCCAGGTGTGCAGCTGGTGTCCACGCAGCACCTGCAAAGAGGGGACCCCTTTAGGCGCTGCTGTTCCCATGGGCCCCCTCCCTACCCTTCAGCAGGCGCTTGGGAAACCTTGGTGCCGGTTGCAGCCTCTTCTGGGCCACCTGCAGGGACGCGGTCACGTTTTTCCCCCAGCTTTCTGGCCAGGTGTGCAGCTGGTGTCCACGCAGCACCTGCAAAGAGAGGGCCCCTTTAGGCGCTGTTGTTCCCATGGGCCCCCTCCCTACCCTTCAGCAGGCGTTTGGGAAACCTTGGTGCCGGTTGCAGCCTCTTCTGGGCCACCTGCAGGGATGCGGTCACGGTTCTTTTTCCCCCCGAGCTTTCTGGCGAGGTGTGCAGCTGGTGTCCACGCAGCACCTGCAAAGAGAGGGCCCCTTTAGGCACCGCTGTTCCCATGGGCCCCCTCCCCACCCTTCAGCAGGCGCTTGGGAAACCTTGATGCCGGTTGCAGCCTCTTCTGTGCCACCTGCAGGGACGCGGTCATGGCTCTTTTTCCCCAGCTTTCTGGCCAGGTGTGCGGCTGGTGTCCACGCAAAGAGATGGTCCCCTTTAGGCGCCGCTGTTCCCATGCAGCTGGTGTCCATGTGGCGGCCGCACATGGAGCCTGGCAAGAGAGGGCAGCATTTAGATGTGTTCCCGCTCCACCCATCCTCGCAGCTTTCTCGCCAGAGCGCGTGGCGAGCTCCCTTTTAAACACTGGGCCAGCACCACCCCCCACCCCCATCTTCACACATTTTGGCCCCTGCCGCGCACCTGCCCCAGTTACCTCCATGCTCAAGTCACACCAGGGCGACTGGCATGAGAGGCCCAGAGCACTGTTCCATAGCCAGGCGCCCCAGATTTTTTTTAAACGTAGCAATTGGGAAAAAAAAACGGGATACTTACCATGGGACCCCTGGACAGCCCCCACACTGCCCATGCTTTCATCTCGCTTCAATTCTGGCCCCCCTCCCCCCTGGCGTGGCCACCCCAGCTTCCACAGCTGGAGACAGCTCCCGGGCTTTGCAGGCCCGAATTCCTGAGGAGAAAAGGAGATTTGGCATTACATATCCCAAGGCGGCCCCTCCAGAAGTCATGAGCGCCCCAAACCCATATCCGCGGGCCCCCGACCCGCCAAGAGGCCCATGCGTGCATCCCTCCAAATGAATTAAACCGATAAATAAATACTAATAAGTGGAATAACCCATGTACCTAAATCCTCCCTCTTTTTTCCTGTTCTTCACCGCTTACCGAGTAAAACAAGATGGCGCTGTCCAGCTCTTTGTGGGGCGGGGACAACCGCTGAAGCTGGCCACGCCCACATCCTGCCCTTTGTTGCTCCCATGGGTGAATAAGTGCGTATCTGCGCTTCCACACACGTCCGCAGGTGCGCACAAACCCACATCTCGGGAAAAAACCCACATTTTTCTAGGTTTTCAAAAAGTGCGCACTAACGCCAGTTCGCACCGTGCCTATGCGGATTGACGTGTGGAAACGAAAAAATAAATGCGATCAAACGCACCACAAGGTGTGGAAGACCTCCATTAGAGGTCGCATTGCTCCGTTTTATATACACGTGTGGAAAGGGCCTCTCTCTCCTCCTCGTCCTCCTCCTGCTGCTGCCAGGCGAGTGGCAATGAGGTGCAGAACCTCGAGCGCCAGCAGGGCAATCTGGAAGTTCGGGTGGTGCACGAAGCGGTCTGGAGTGGTGACCAGGTCCTGAAGCATTGCGTCCCGGACGGCGGCAAAGACTGGGCTGGGCGCCTCTCCGATAACTTGTTTCAATTTTTCGAAGGTCTCCTGGCGGGCCGGGGTGTTCTGCTCCTCCGGCAGGCGCTTAAGAGTGGCAGCAGGATGATCAGCTTGGGTTCCCGGGGCCGGTCGAGGGCCAGGGCCGGCACAAGGGTGGCCACTAGGCTGGGGAGGTCAAAGTTCTCCTTCAGGAAGATGCGGAGCACGGTGATGGAGATGACCAGGACTCCCTCGGGCACGTGGGACTTGTGGTGATGCAGGAATTCCTCGTGGAATAGCAGATCCAAAACAGTTTGGGGTCCGGCAGCCAGCATCACCTGGAGGAACAGCTGCCCGTATTGATGGTGGATAGGCAGCCTTCTGTCGGCTCACACCTTCACCGCTGCTGTCACCAGGGGCTCCAGCCAGCAGGGACAAACCCCCTCCTGGGGGGCGCTGGGATGCCCCCTCTCTCCCCCCTCCTCCTCCTCCTCCTGCCAGGCAAGTGGTGATGAGGCGGAGATCCTCGACGGCCCACAGGGCAGCCTCGAAGTTTGAGTTGTGGATGAGGCGGCCCAGGGCGGTGATGAGATTGAGGAGTATTACATCCGGCAGGGCGGTGAAGGCTGGGCCGGGTGCCTTGCTGAGCACCTGCTTCAACTTCTCCATGTTCTGCAGGTGGGCCGGGGCGTCCTGCCGGTCCAGCAGGTGCCCGTGGAGCAGTGACAGCCAGGCGTTCAGCTCGGGGGGCCGGGGCCGGGCGAGGGGAGCCCCCTTTGCAGCACAACTCATACTCCCCCTCCTTCCCCCCATCGCTCCCTGACTCCGACTCTTCATGGCCGCGCTCGTCGTCCACAAGCTCTGGCTTCGGCGACAACATCGCGTCTCCAGGGAAACCCGTTACCTGCCCGAGCGGGTAACGTTTGTTGTTCTAGAGTTACATTTGTTGCTGTTTTGCAGGTTAGTATAATGGCTCACGAAATAAAAATGTCATTACGTGATGCTGAGCATTTCAGTACCAATCTGACCCTTTGCAAAGGGAATGCCAGAGTATAATCATTAAATATTAACTGTATTAGATGCAAAGAGATATGCGCAGGTAACTAAGAAAGATCAGGTGGAAAATAGGAAGCCCATAGTGGAGAAATGGAGGAGGACAAAGGCCTTTTCCACACTAGATTGTTATAGTGCTATTATTTCACTTTCAACATCCTATGGAATCCTGGGGTTTGCAATTGGAGGGGGGGCTTCCATAGGATGTTGAAAGTGGAATAATTAGAGAATCTAATTAGCTAATTAGATTCAGTGTAGAAAAATGTCGACCTTAAGAGGATTATACAGTTATTGTATTTAGAATATACAAATATATTTTTTCTTTTTTGAACAGCAGGATTCAATTTATATTGTTGTAGGTATATATGGTATGGTATGTGTGTACATATATGTTGACATGCTTATTTTGAATAATTGGAGAGGTGGAAACAAATGTATTATCTCCCAGAATCTTAGAAGTTATAACCATATAAAGGACTATAAAGGATTAATGACCAGGTTAAATTTAAAATACTTAAAGACTACAAACGATTGGTAACTTTATTCAATAGAAAAAAAACATGGTGTAGATATGAAATAAGAACTTTATAAATTTGTAAATAGAATTTATTTAATGTTACTTGATTTGTGGTTCTAAGCTTTTTTCTGCAAGTTTCATCATGTGAAGAGTGTTTAAATCCATTGGTTTTTTTGTTTTCTGTCGTTAATTTTGAGAACACTAATAGGAATAATAGCACAAAATAAATCATGCAAGCTTTTGAAGCTTCACTGCCTTCTTCGTCAGGCAAAGATGTTCAAAATCACACAGGAGAAGCACAGGTTTATGTTTTGCATCAGATGTTACTTCTGTTATCAGTTAAGATGGTCTGCAGAGACACCAATGCAAGCATTTTAGTTGGCCCAGATCAGTGTTTTGTGGATTTTGGTACATTGGCAGTTACACAGATAATGGCCACTTCCGTACTATACTGTTCCAGTTTCCACATCCTATGGAATCCTGGGAACTGCAGTTTAGGGAGGGGGCATCCTTGGACTCAGTAAACACCAACTCCAGAATTCCACAGGAGGTTGAGAGTGGAATAATAGCACTATAACAGTACAGTGCAGAAATGGCCAATGTCGTTGATCAAAGAAATGTCAAGGAAAGACTAGAAAGAAAAACCATGGAATTGGGATAAAAAAGGGGAAGGGGATGAAGGAATGGAGCCGTGTAAGCCCCCCGGCAGGCCCAAAAGACCATGTCCTGAGAATGCTAATCATTTTATATCAAAAACAGTGAGCCGTGGAGAGATACTGGAAGGACACGTAAGCAGGGGGGTTCTGTCTTCTGTTTTACATCCTGGGGTATCTGGCAATTTGGCAACTTGCAAGGAGAAAGCAGCCATCAGGAAGACAATAAACAAGGCAAATGGCCTGGGAATCTGACCCCTAAAGGCTTGCATCTCCGGAGTGAGATACTATCTTACAAACAACAAGGATGTGTTGGTTGTATTTTGTATCAATTTCTTTGAACTAAAAAGAAAAGGATCCATCTTCATAAAAAGATGGCAACATTATGACTTTTCCCAGGACATGGGACACAGTTCCTCATTCTTTTGGAGTTCATTCCTGGGGAGTTCTTTCCTTGGGAGTTCTTTTTTGGGGAGAAGTTCTTTTTGGGGAGAAGTTCTTTCTGAGTTTTTCTCGGAAGTTTAAAAGATGCATTTTCAGTGAGAACTTGTCGGAGCTGCAAAAGAATGGAGCTGGTAAACAGCTCAGAAGCTGCTGTGAACTCCCCTCCGCTGCAACCGGCGTGGCCGAGATGGTTCCTCCCAGCTGAAGGAGCCTGGATGGGTATCGTGGGCCATCAGATCCTTTCCGTTTCTCTCTCTCTTTCTTCATTTTCATCTTTTTCTAACTTGGTAGTCCTGTATGCTTGCAGTGTGTGTGAAGTTGAGTGATTGTAAGTACTTTAACTTTGTATGCTTGTTGTAGTGGGTGTAATTACGTAATTGCAGGGACTTTTACATCTATGTTGATAAAATACTTAGATCTGAACAACTGGTGTGATTTTGACTGACCTCACCTGGTATGCACTTGGGTTGCAAGATCCTGCTAAGTTACCCTGCCTCTTGCTATAGCTTAAGAGAGCGCTCAAGTTAATCTCCCCATCTTTGAGTCATTGTCCTGACCTCTTGGCAGGTCTAAAGCAGTGCAGAGCTCATCTTTCCCCACAAGAGACAATTTTGACATCTTTTGGGAATCCTCTTCAGAGGAAGCCTTTGTATCACAAACAAATCGATGGAGTTCTCAGAAAACAGGATAACAGCCGCACCCTTAAGGCTGGTATTTTTTTTGTGTTTTTTTTTGCATGCCCTTTCGAGGATATAAACATACTTTTTCAGACGCAGTACTGAGTGATATTGAGGCCTCAGGATATAAAGCGCATTGACACAGTTGTGGGACTGGGAGTGGAATGGAATGGAACAGGACCTAGAAAGAGGCAAATGCATAAGGAGATCCAGCTCTTTGGAATCTTTACGGGGCTTAGTTAGTGCTGATGTACGACAGCAATAAATCTGCTTGCCAGAAGTCAGTTTCCTGGGGCTGAAAACCCTCTGAACAAATTCCTTTTGTTATACATGCAGTAGGGAGGATTCTTGTATTAAAACATGTCTTTGTTCATTCCTCTGCTGATGGATTGGTTTATGAATATAATTCAATTCAGCTTTCTAGTCTTCCCTTCTAAATACCCTTGTCCAAGGACTGCAGCCTATAAATCCCATACTGGGGTTTATCTAAAAGTTCCAATCCATTAGCAGAGATATAAAAGAGACAACGGTTTCTTGGCATGTTGTATACATTAATACATAGGTCCTCACAACTGTGCATGCAACAAAAGAATTCTCCTGACCAAAATGTCTGACTTCGGAGGAACGGACTCTCAGCAAGCAGGTTTATGGCTCTCCCACTTCAGAACTACAGACCTTTCCCATCCTACAGAACTGTTTGAAAGTTTATGGTGAGTGCCACAAATTGCATCACTCTGTATCCCCAAAAAGGGAGAGGGGTAAAAGCATCTTGCAGCATCTTTAAGGTTAACTAATTTATATTTTAGCATGAGCTTTCGTGGACGCTTCCTCAGATGCACTAAAGAAGTGTAAGTAAAGTCACAGGTTTATAAGTATAATTCAACTGTTGTGGGAGAAGAACTGAACACAATAGGATACTGAAAGATGCCATTTGTGACTCTGACCATAAATCATCAAAGATCGGTGTGAAGGCACCAGGGTCGTCCAACTCTTTAAAGTGTCGGTGTTGTCATGTGAAAGCACTTTAGCAAAAGTCGGTTCCCCTGAAACTTCCTGTGAGTATAAAAAGGAGGAAGTGAAAGCGAGAAGAGTGGGTTGCAGCAGCACCTTTAAGACTAAGCAATTTGTATTTTAGCATGAGTTTCCATGAACAGCCCTTCCTTCCTGAAGCCTAACAAAACTCCAATTCAGCATGCTTTCCATATATACATTCCCCTCTCAGGTCCCCAACCCCTTCCTCACACCAATGGGCTGGGTTTCTCTCTTGAGTGGCTATTCTAGTTCATAGAATCATAGAAACGGAGAGTTGGGAGAGACCCCAGGGGCCATCCAGTCCAACCCCCTGCCATGCAGGAACACCCTCAGAGCCCTCCCTTGGACAGATGGCCATCTAGTCTCTGCTTAAAGACCTCCAAAGGAGAAGACTCCAACACACTCCATGGAGGCAGCAGATTCCACTGCTGTCCAGCCCTGACTGTCAGGAAGTTCTTCCTGAGGTTCAGGTGGGATCTCCTTTCCTGCAGCTTGAATCCATTGCTCCTTGTCCTAGTCTCTGGAGCAGCAGGAAGCAAGCCGGCTCCCTCCCTGACATGACATCCCTTCAAATATTTCAACATGTTGTCATGTCTCCTCTCCACCTTCTTTTGCAGACTGAACATAACTGGTTCCCTAAGCCCTTCCTCGTTGGGTTTCATGGCTTCCAGACCATTTTGGTCTCCCTCCTTTGGACATGTTCCAGCTGCTCAATATTCTTCTTGAAATGAGATGCCCAGAACTGGATGCTGTATTATTACAGATGAGCTCTGACCAAAACAGGATAGAGTGGTATCACTACCTTCCTTGGTTTAGACACCATACTCCTATTGACGCAACCAAGAAGTGCATTTTTTTTTTTTGGCTGCCACATCACACTGCTGACTCATGTTCAGCTTGTGGTCCATGTAGCGGTCTGTGTTCTTCTCAAAATAAGGTACCCAGAACTGAGCACAGTACTCCAGGTGAGGCCTGACCACCATACAATACAGTGTGATTCTTATTCCTTTTCTCAACTTGGAAATTATGCTTTTATCAATGCTAACATAGCATTTCCTTTTGATGCAGCATCACACTGTTGGCTCATGTTGCACAATAATCCCAAGCTCTTTTTTTGCATGTAGTGCTGCTGATCCATGTATCCCCCCACATCCTATCTCTGTGCGTTTGATATTTGTGGCATATCTGAAACTCTGGAATTATTCTATTGGATTCCATTTTATTAATTTCTGCCCAATCTCTTAGTTTCTTTAGGTCCTTTTGATTATTTTCCAGTGTGATAGTCATCTCTTCCAGTTTGGTGTCACTTGCAGACATGATAAGGATTTCCTCTGCCCTGTCATCTCAGTCATTGATAAAAATAGCCCTTGGACTCTTTTGATGGGAATTGAAAGTTCCACTGTACCTGAAGCTCTTTCCACATTCCATGCATTTGTGCGGCTTCTATCCTGTCTGGGTCTTTTGATGGGAACACAGATGTGTACTCTGACTAAAGCTCTTTCCGTATTTCTTTTTTTTTAAATAATAATTTTATTAAGTTTCACAGAATAAAAAAACAGTTTTTTAACTTGAAATTTTACATGCATTATTTCTGATCTTCCACCCTGATCTGGTCTTCACTTCCCAAAATCCACTCTATTACATTTATGTATCACAATACAGTGTTTATCTCAGTCTTTGAACATGCTTCTTCCTCTCCCTTTCCATGTTATGTTACTGTTATCCCACTGTCATTTCTACAATCAAAATACAGTCATTTCCAGTGACAGTTCCCAGCTATTATCTATTTTTAGCCATTCTACTTTTCTCTAATCCTCAAATTTCAATCTATTCTCCTTCTTCCACTTGTCTCTTTCAAATCTTCTTCTGTTGTCTTCTCTTCTTCATGAAACCTCCATCATTTAAAAGCTGAACTCTCATATTCTCCAATATACATCTATCAGCATATATCTGTTAGTGTGAGCTATTATAATTGCTACTTCGTTCATCTTCCTACTCTGGATTCTATTATATTAAAACTATCTTGTTTCCCACTTATATCTGTGTCCTGTTCAACCCCCTTCAACCCTTTGACAATATCACAATGTTCATATTAATGACAACATACAGATCAAAACGTAAGCTTAATTGGTCTTGTTAAAGTACATACTGCTTTCTCAAAATCGGAGCCCTGTGTCTAAATCCATCTCTCATTCCCCCCTCCCGCCTCGGACTTCGCGGCCTGGAGATTCATTTCAAAAGATTCCCTGTATGCTTAACGTTGCTTAAATTCCAGGCCGTTCCGTCCATGGGAGTGAGGATATTTGCTTAAATGATATCTACCACAGGCTCCCAATCTCACTAGCCCTAGCAACCCTTTAACAATATCCCAGTATCCATATTAATGCCAATATATCAATCAATTACGTAAGCTTAATTGACATTGCCAAAGATCATTACCACTTGTCAAATCTGCGCCAAAATCCACCTCCTATTCCCCCCTCCCATCCCGGACTTGCTGCCCAGAGTTCATTTCTGAAGTTTCTCTGTTTTCTCATAGTCGCTTTAAATCCAAACAGCTCCGTCCATGGGAGTGGAGTTGTTTTGCTTAAATGACCTTCCAGCACAGACTTACAGTCTCAACAATCCAAACTCAAGAGAAAAAAAAAACAGGAAACAAGTCACGTACAGAAGAGCACTGCTCAATAACTGCTGTCTCCCCAAGTATTCTTCCAAGGTCAGAAATCCAGAGTCAGAAAGCCGAAACATCAATCGTCTCAGATCCACCATCATTATAGGAATAGAAGTATTGTTTAAACATATCTAGATGACATGGGGAATAGAGAAATTTCAATGTTCAAATGGAGATTTTTAAACCTTATTAAGTTCAGTCTTATTCCTCCAATACCAGCCATTTGATTATTCAGTAATTTCAGTTGTAAGTCCAATTAGCAACTGTAAATCCAGTTTTGGGTTGTAAGTCCGATTAGCAGTTGTAAATCCAACTAAAAAATCAAGGGTCTTTACCTTTAATAACTACAGTCCTCAGAGAAAAGAGCCTCTCCATTTCCTAAATATCAGCCGCCCCTTTAAGATGAACTCTCAGCCATGACGCACTTACATTCTCCAGGCCCTTTCATTTTTTTGCTCCTGTGCATCGTTGCAAGCCACAAATCTGATGTGAAATTCCCAACGTAAAGACCAGAACAGGTTACATGCTTTTTTTTCCTTCTTGTTTCTTCATTTATTTCTTTAAAAGTCAAACAGTGGTGCTTCTGCCGCTCCGGTAACGATCCCGCTGGCTCTGTCATGGTCCTTCGATCCCCTGGCGCTTTCGGCTCCCCCAGACGGGTAGAGCCATACGCCAGTTACGGGGTCCCCTTTGGACCTCTTCCGCACCCCTCGTACCGGAGGGGTGTTCAGCCACTTCTCGGTCTCAAATGAAGCGGTTGGATTCCAGCGGGTGGCAGCCCAGAGCTGTGTCATTGCGCAACTTCATTCTGAGCTGCCGCTCACACCCACCATGTGACCGGAAGGGCAGCACTTTCTGTATTCTGTGCATTTATAGGGCTTCTCCCTTAAATGGGTCCTTTGATGGGAACGCAGATCTCCACTCTGACTGAAGCTCTTTCCGCATTCCATACATTTATACGGCTTCTCCCCTGTGTGGGTCCTTTGATGGGAACACAGACTTTTACTCCAACTGAAGCTCTTTCCACATTCCATGCATTTATACGGCTTCTCCCCTGTGTGGACCCTTTGATGGGAACGCAGATGTGCACTCTGACTGAAGCGCCTTCCACATTCCATGCATTTATAGGGCTTCTCCCCTGTGTGTGTCCTTTGATGGGAACGCAGGGGTTCACTGTCCCGGAAGCTCTTTCCGCATTCCATGCATTTATACGGCTTCTCCCCTGTGTGTGTCCTTTGATGGGAACGCAAATGTGCTCTCTGACTGAAGCTCTTTCCACATTCCATGCATATATAAGGTTTCTCCCCTGTGTGAGTCCTTTGATGGGATCGCAGATTTCCACTCTGACTGAAGTTCTTTCCACATTCCATGCATTTATAGGGCTTCTCCCCTGTGTGCATCCTTTGATGGAGACGCAGAGATCCACTCTGACTGAAACTCTTTCCACAGTCCATACATTGATAGGGCTTCTCCCCGGTGTGGGTCCTTTGATGGGAACACAGGTGTTCACTGTCCCTGAAGCTCTTTCCGCATTCCAGGCATTTATAGGCCTTCTCCCCTGTGTGGACTCTGTGGTGGAAATGCAGACTTTTACTCCAACTGAAGCTCTTTCCACATTCCATGCATTTATAAGGTTTCTCTCCCGTGTGGGTCCTCTGATGGAGATGCAGATTCCCACTCTGACTGAAGCTCTTTCCACATTCCATGCATTTATAGGGCTTCTCCCCTGTGTGCGTCCTTTCATGGGAATGAAGGTGTCCACTCTGACTGAAGTTCTTTCCACATTCCAAGCATTGATATGGCTTCTCCCCTGTGTGGGTCCTTTGATGGGAACGCAGATCTCGACTCTGACTGAAGCTCTTTCCACATTCCAAACATTTATACAGCTTCTCTCCTCCACAGAATCTGGCATATGGAGTAAGATGTGCAGAATATTCCATTCTACTTCTCTTCTGATTTGAAGATAATCTCAGAAGTGTACAAATAAGAGCTCCTTGAACAGCAGAGGATTTAATTCTACTCTGTCTTTGCTTCTTCTTAGTGGTCTGTCATCCAAACCCCTCTTTTTACACTACACTCTTGTGTTTTCCTCTTGATAACACAAATGTATGGCTCCTAAAATTCTTCTGCCTACTTATTGCCTTCTTGTTGTCATACCTCTCTGCCTTCAAGTCAAGTAAGATTTAAGGAAAGCCTAGATTGAAGCTGCCATGAAGTTTTCTTAGCCTTTGTTCAGAGGGACCCTGTTTGAAGAAAAAGAAGAAAATCTCATTAGGAGCTAACCAGAAAAACATCTCATCAGGCATCAAGACCGATAACCCAGAGCCATAGAAAAGCCAGGAGAAGAGGGGAAGAAGTCTGGCCTAAGTGGGAAGACCCCATTACCTGGTAAGAATTCTTTTTTTAAAATAATTTTTATTGAATTTCACAAAATAAAAAACAATTTTTTTTAAACTTGTATCTTTACATGTAATATTTCTGATCTTCCATCCTGTTTTGGCCCCCACCACCCGAAGCTCACTCTATTGTACACATCCCACATTACATTGTTATCTCCATGTTTGAACAAGCTTCTCACTTTCCGTTTTCATGTTATTTTAAAGTTATCCCATTGTCATTCACTGTCACAATCAATACAGCCCTTCCACTGACAGTTCTCAGCTATTAACTATTTTTGGCCTTTCTGCTTCTCTCTACACCTCCTCAAAATTCCATCTATTCTCATTCTTCTATTTGTTCCTTATCTCCTTCTGTTATCGTCCCCTCTTAATAAATCCTCCATACATCTGTCGGAATTTGTCTGGCAGTCTGAGGTGTTATACCTGTAACATCTCCTCTGGATTTATTATAATAAGTTTATCCCGTTTCCCTCTTTTATCCATATCCTGTTAACCCCCTTCAACCCTTTGGCAGTATCCCGATGTCCCTATTCACGGCAATATGGCATTTATAAACTTAGCTTTGTTAAAGCACCTACTGCTTCATCTAAATCAAGACCCTGTGTGTTTGCCCTTCCCATCTGGGATTTTACAGCCCGGAACTCATTTCAAAAGGTTCTATGTATGCTTAATGTTGCTTGAGAATTCCAGGCCGTTACGTCCCTGAAAGTAGGGATATGCTTAAATGACATCTAACATCAGCTCTTCGATCACACAAGCCCCATCACCCCTTTAACAATATCTCAAAGTCCATATTAATGCCAATATATCATTCAAATAGATGAACTTATTTAACATTGCCAAAGTTCATTACACTTGTCAGATCTGTGCCAAAATGCACCTCCCGCTCACCCTCCCACCCCGACTTGCTGCCCAGAGTTCGTTTCTGAAATTCCTTTGTCTTCTCATCGTCGCTTTCAATCCGGGCAGCCTTATCCAGGGAGGAAGATTGTTTTACTTAAATGACCTTCTAGCACAGAGTTACAGCCACAACTATCACAGGAGTCCAGACTCAAAAAGAAAAAAACAGTAAACAATTCACATACGAAAAACACACTGCTTGATAACTGTTGTCTTCTTGTTTCCCACTTATGTCTATATCCTGTTTAACCCCATTTAACCCTTAGGCAATATCATAATGTTCATATTAATGTACACATTAATAACACCAGACCGATTAAATGTAAGATTAGATTTGTTAAAGTACTCACTGCCTCATCTAAATCAGAGCACCGTGTCTACACTCATCACACCTTCCCCCCCCCCATCAGGGACTTTACAGCCCAGAACTCCTCTCAAAGAATTCAATGTATACTTAAGGTCGCTTAAAAGTTCTAAGCTGCTCCGTCCCCAGGAGTAGGGTTGTCAATGTCATCTAACACAGGCTCCCCAATTTCACTGACCCCTCAGCTTTACCAATATCTCAATGACCATATAAATGTCAGTATGTCATTCTCATAAGCTTGATTGACATTGCCAAGAATCATTTCACTTATCAAATCTGTGCCAAAATCCCTCTTGTTCACCCCTCCCTTGCCAGACTTGCTACACATAATTCTTCTGAAATTCTTCTGTTTTCTCATAGTCGCTTTAATCCATGTAGCAGTGTACAAGAGAGTGAAATTATTTGCTTAGATGACTTTCCAGCACAGAGTCACAATCACAACAGTCCAAATTCCAAAGAAAAAGAAGAACAGGAACATATTCTTGCAGCTTCAAAAATCCAGAGTCAGCAATCCAAATCAACGCCTCAAATCCACCAAATCCATCAAAAAAAAAAAAAATCCACTGCTCAAACAAAGGTTTTAAATCTTATCAAATCCAATCTTATTCATCCAATACCAGCCATCTGATTGTTCAGTAATTTCCAATGTAGTTCCAATTAGCAATAGTAAATCCAATTAGACAGGAATTTTATACCTTAATAACTCAGTCCTCAGAGAATAGCAGAATTGCCTCTCCCTTCCTTAATGTCAGCCGCCCCTTTAATATGAACTCTCAGGCAAAACTTTCATCCACTCTCTGGGTCCTTCCTCCTTCACTCCGTAGCCAGCCATAATCTGCTATGGTATTTCAAGAGTGGGGAATCAAAACAGGTTATATGTTTTATTTTCTTACTTGCATCTTCTTGTTTCTTAATTAAAAGTTGTGCGGCGGCGCTTGTGCCGCTCCAGCAACGATCCCATTGGATCCATTGAGCTCCTTCGACCCCCCTGGCGCTTTCTGCTCTCCCAGCCAGGTAGAGCCATAAACCAGTTGTGGGGTCCTCTATGAACTGCTTCTGCACCCCTCATACTGGGGGGGGGGTGTTTGGCCGCCTCTGGATTGCAAAAGAGGCGGCTGGATTCCAGCAGGTGACAGCCCGGAGCTGCACCATTGTGCAGCTACTTTCCGAGCTTCCGCTCGCGCCCACCATGCGACCGGAAGGGCCTGGTAAGAATTCTTTTAACCCATCCCAAATTAAAGGAATCCCTGATTGGAAAGAAAGCAAATGGTGGCCCTGTAGTCCTGCTTGTCATGTTTTGCACTGCCGTGTGCTAACAGTCTAATTCAAACTTTGTAAAGGGAATACATCTTGAAATATGCCCAGCACAGTAAGTAGCAAATGTTGCAAAAACTATTTCCTTTCTATACGTCCTTCTTATTAACATCACACCTCAGAGAAATGCAAAATCTTTTTAACCAAGGTACAATGGAGATATTGAGAGCACACTGTGCAACAAAGTTTATGAAATGATTTCCCTGATGGATTGCCTTGTTACCCCTGCTAGCAGACCCAGTCCCGGGTGAGTATAAATTTAATATCCAAAATCATTAACTCAGTAGTTCATCGGATAAGCTCAAAGACCAAGCAAAGGTCAGACCAAAACTTCCCCAGTCACCTCTCCAAGAGGGAAACCTCGGAAGGCATGTACCCACATACCATGGACCATTAACAACAATGACACCGGGAGGGGATTACGTATCCCCCTGATGTGCTTGATGCTTGTGGCAGTGAGAAATATTCGGCAACTATCATTTTCCTGTCATCCTGATACATGCAGCAGCAAGAAACACAAAGACAAGGTCCATCTGCGTGATTCAGCCATTATGCTCTTCCATGAAAGGGCCTGCCTCCAAGGCATGTTTTGCCTTATCATTGAGTCCCCTTTTGGGATCCTTTTTGGAGAACTCCCACGCTTGACTTGTACACCTACATTCTGCTAGTCGAGAGCTCCTCTCAGTATTGTCCTGTCACTGAGCCACCTTCACCTTGCTTCCTCTCAGACTGAAGACTACCAGATCAGGTGCCATAGAAACTGCTCTCTTTCCTTCTGCTTTTCTTGATCTTCATCTCTTTCCAGCTCATTAATCCTTGTGCACTTGTGTCAGGGACTGCTTTCTTGTGTGTATGTGTGTGGATATTTTGTCAAATCTGCTGAATAAACTCTACATTTGGCCTGTCTCTCGTGTGGTCTGACTCCATAGACATAGGGTCAAAGGTCTCGCTGTGCTGTCCCGCCCTCAGGCTTGCTAAGTAGTGCTCTGCTAATTTCCCCAATCTTTGTACTTTTGCAGCAAATCAGACACCTCCTCCAGAAGTCAGGGAACAGCACTCTTATAGAAACTCTATCTCAGAACTATATAGCAGAGAAGGAACGAGTCTGGAATTTCTTTTCCTGAAGTTTGCAACCACTGCTCCCTGTCCTAGTCTCTGGAAAAGCAGAAAACAAGCTTGCTCCATCTTCCACATGACATCCTTTCAAACATTTAAACACAGCTTTCATGTCACCTCCTAACCTTCTCTTCTCAAGGCTAAACATACGCATCTTCCTAAGCCGCTCCTCATAGAGCTTCATGGTTACAAGGCCTTTTACCTATTTGCTCACCCCCCTCTGGTCACGTTCCAGCTTGTCAGTATCCTCCCTGAACTGTGGCACCCAGAACTGGACACAGGATTATTCCAGGTGGGGTCCGACCAAAGCAGAATAGAATGGTATTATTACTTCCCTTGACATAGACACGAGACTCCTAGTGATGCAGCCCAGAATCGCATTGGCTTTTTAACCTGCTGCATCACATTCACCCCTTGGGCTACTAAGCTTCCTACACTTCTTTCATATGTACCGTGGTCAAGCCAGCTGTCACTCATCTTATATGTATGAGTTGCCTTTTTTCCCTACCCAAGTGTAGTACCTTACATTTCTTCCAACTGAAATGCAGTTTGCTACTTTTGGCCCACCTCTCTAATCTGTTCAGATCATTTGGAACTCTGATCCTGCCCTCTGGTGAGTTAGCTTCCCCTCCTATTTGGTGTCAACTGGAAATTTGGTCAGCACACCCTGTGTTCCCTCATCCAGTCATTGATGTTGAATAGCACCGGGCCCAGGAAGGAACCCTGTGGCACCCCACCAGTCCCTTCTCTCCAGGATGAGGAGGAGTCATTGGTGAGGACCCTTTGGGGTCTGTCCCTCAACCAACTACAAATCCAACAGTAGCATCGTCTAGCCCAGATTTCACTGGCTTGTTTGCAAGAATATCATGGGGGATGTTGTCAAAGGCCTGACTCTGAAGTCAACTTCCAGTAGCCACAGCGGCATGAACAGCTGCTAGAGAACAAAGGTTTCGCCCAACAGTGTTGTTTTCCTGGTTGTCAGCAGACTGGGAACTGCTAAATTTAGGATGAAAATCCCCTCCCTCCAAAACTGTTGTTAGAATAACCTACTGTTAGCTTCAGAGTGTATGTTTTTGGAGTAATGGATATCCAGTATGTAACACTCTCCCAGGAGCCTTCGAAGCAGCAATTCATATTTGAAAGAGGTGACAGAGCTGCCCCGTGGGCTTCTGACCACATGTGCCTTCTTTAGTTTGCCTGTCTGCCATTTTAGGAAGTCCACCTGGCTTTCTGGAGAGTCCCACGGGCACAAGGACCAGCCAAATTTTTTAGCCTGCCGTACAGAATTTTTCTTTGTGGAAAATCTCCTAAATTTTGCAAGACTTTGCAAGACTGCATTCATTTGTGGCTGGAACTTTCAAAGCCTCTTCAGGGCTTGAGGGGGTCATTAAGAATCACAGAATCATGCATGGAGAGGGAAGGGGGCCGGTGGACAGTCACATTCCACCCCCTGCTCAACGCAGGGCCTCTGGCTAAAGCAGACCTAGCCTCTTTTTGGAGATGTCCGGAGAAGGACATCCCACCACCTCTCCAGTTAATGGATGCCATTGCTGAACCTCTCTTACTGTCAAGAAGTTCCTTCTAATCTTCAATCAAAATCTGTCCCCCTGTCATTTAAAACCATTAGACCTAGCTCTACCCTCTGAGAGAGCAGAGAACAAGCCTGCCTCCCTGTTTTGTGGCAGCCCTTGAGGTATTTAAAGAGCGTGATTTGTCCTGACCAGCACAGACTGTATAACTTCTTCAACTTGGAAACTATAATTTTATTAATGTAGGCTAAGATAGCATTTGATATCTTTGGTACAACATCACAAGGCTGGCTTATGTGCAACTTATGATCAACAATTAGGGATGGGCCAACCGAATCCTCAAATCCTTCGGAAGGTTTCGAGATTCATGGATCCAAATCCGTTGGCTAAAACAGGTGAATCAAATCTTTCTAATCCCTGCACGCCCGGAGGCCTGAGCTGGTGCGAGAGGCCTGAATCAGGCCTGTGCAGGCATGCAGGGCCAGCGAGAGTCGCTTTCCTGCGTGCCAGGAGGTCTGGGCCAGCGCAAGAGCCCTGGGATCAAGCTTGCTCCTGCTGCCTTTCCTTGTGGCTGCCTCCCTCTGCAAGGTACTTATTCTCTTCTTCCTTTTGACTTGAGACTGGAGAGTAGGGATCGGGATTGGACTAGAGGCTGGTGTTTGTTTTCGTTAAGTGCCTTCCTTGTTTTAGGATTTGAGACTGGACATCAGAGGAGAAAATTGAGACTGGGCTAGAGGCCGGTGTTTTTGCTTTTTCAAAGTGCCTTCCTTGTTGCAGGACTTGAGACTTGACTGGAAAGTACAGTCCTCTTGAGATTTCAAGGACAGCTGAAAGATTCCTTTGCATCGCTCCCTTGCAAGGCTCTTTCATACACAATTCTGGGGTTTGTAGTTGGACGTGGTGTCACAGCCTTCTCTGCCAAAGTGTGCTGGTGCATCATCAAACTACAAACCCCAGGATGCCAGAAGGAGCTATGCACAGAAAATCCAGTCTTGACCTGGATTATCTCTGTACTGGATTTCTGCCTGTGCAGAAAGTGCCTTCATGTCATTTTCAATCTGGGGAGATCCTGAGGCAAATCTATGACAATTGCCCTGGCCAGATTTCTTCTGCAGAGAGAGGTTTGCTTCTGCCTAGGCTTTTGCTAAGGCTGAGAGAGTGCGCCTTACCCAAGATTATCACTGTCTTTTCTTTTCTTTTGTTTTGTAACAGCCAACCCAGGAGATGGCATCATCTCGAACATCCTCCAACATCTAGAGCTACTTCCAAATTACATGGACTGAAAATTATGACCGTTGCACTCTGTGTTCTGCAAATATATCCAGAGGTAAAGCCTCACATACTACTTCAGCCATGTGGAAACACATCAAAACTCAACATTGAGCCCAATTTCAAGAACTGAAAAGTAGAAGTGCACCATCCACAGTGACTCTACCTTCACCCTTAAGCCCTGTTGTGACTGTCAAAGCTGAGTCCCAATGTGAAGACAGTACTACTGACGCAGATGATACAGCTGTTATTGGGACTCTCGCACCAGTTCCTTCAAGGCACAGTCCAAGTTCAACAGCTTCCTCCTTTGGAGAACAAGCCTTTGGGAATCACCCGCAGTGAAACGTAAGACAGCTTCTTAGTTCCAACCAACTCTGAAAGAATTCATGTACACCACTCAAAGCTTCAAGCCTGGAGACAGAGTTGCCGAAGTTGGTTGCCGAAATGGTCTGCGAAGATAACCAGCCATTGTCCATAGTGGAAGAGAAAGGCCTCGGAAAGTTGGTAAGCCACCTTGAGCCACGGTACAGCATCCCAAGCAGGAAACACTTTGCCCATAAGATGTACGAAGAGCAAAAAAGAAAAGTGGAGAATCCTTTAGAGAACATTGACTTTGTTGCAGTGACAACTGACATGTTGTCAGGTAGCCCTCCATATTTCAATATGGGACATGTATTAGTAGTTAATTAGTAGTTAATTAGCTGCTTGCTTGTAACCAAAGATGGAAACCTGAGACCGTTAGGTAAACAAAGCTAGGAATGCAGAGCTGATAAGAACTACCAGCTGAAGCTGCCCCTTCAAGGTCTCTTGCTGTGGGAAGAGAAACTTTTGCTTCTAATGCTTGGTTTTTACTAATTACTTTCAGTTTCCTCACTGAAGTCCTGTACAACGCATCACACTCCTAATAAATAGTGTATTAGCACTGTTACATTTATATGTGCAATTTCGGTTCCTGACAAAGTGAGCAAACTCCTGCAAAATTAACATGTTTCACATAACTGAAGAAGACCCTGAGGACAAGGAAGCCGTCAATGTTCCAGGCAAGGAAATGGCTGAAAGAGACGAGACAGTCCCTAGCCGGGCTGACCCTCCTAATCTTGAAACACTTAAAAATGCCAAAAAGCTCATCCCTAAACAAGCATGCTGGGCTGAATTTTTCCACCACTTCCGATTCAAAATTCCGACTCCCTCCCCTCCCGCCTCCCTCCCTGCCTTCCTTCTCCCCTGG
>CAOLHI010006610.1:0-20520 GCA_948474755.1 Ctenosaura bakeri
CTAGCCCTTAACGAAACCCTAGTCCTAATCCAAACCCCAAGCCTAACCATAGCCCTAAACCTAGACCTACCCCTAGCCCTAACCGTAGCCCTACCTCTAACCCTAACCTAAACCTAGCCCTAAACCTATCGCTAACCAAAGCCCTAAACCAAGCCCTAACCCTGGTCCTAAACTTGGCCCTAACCCTAGCCCTAACCATAACCCTAGCCCTACCCTAACCCTAACCCAAGCCCTAAATGTAGCCCTAACCCTAACCCTAACCAGAGCCCTAACCCTAGCCCTAAACCTACCCATCAGCCTCGCCCAAACCTTAACCCTAACCGTAAGCCCTAAACCTACCCAAAACTTAGACCTAACCCTAAACCTAGCCTTAACCGTAGCCCTAACCCTAACACTAACCCTAGCACTAACCCTAAACCTAACCCGTACCCAAAACCTAGCCCTAATCCTAACCCCAAGGCCTAACCATAGCCCTAAACCTTGACCTACCCCTAGCCCTGACCCTAGCCCTACCTCTAACCCTAGCCCTTAACTTAGCTCTAACCCTAGCACTTACCATAACCCTAGCCCTACCCTAACCCTAATCCAAGCACAAAACATAGCCCTAACCCTAACCCTAACCCTAACCGTAGCCTTAATCCTAACCCTAGCCCTAACCCTGCAGATAGCCCTAACGCTAACCCTAGCCATAACCCTAGCCCTAACCCTAACTCAAGCCCCAAGCCCTAAACCTAGCCCTAAACCCAGCCCTACCCTAGCCCTAACGCTAGCCCTAGCTCTAACCGTAACCCTAGACCTAGCCCTAAACCTAGCCCTAAACCCCGCCTTAACCCTAGCCCTTCCCCTACCCCTCACCCTAGCCCTCACCCTAGCCCTAACCCTAGATTTAACCCTAACCCTAAACTAACCCTAGCCCTAACCCTAGCCCTAGCCATTAACCAAACCCTAGCCCTAATCCAAACCCCAAGCCCTAACCATAGCCCTAAACCTAGACCTACCCCTAGACCTAAATTGGGGCTTGAGTTAGGGTTAGGGCTAGGGTTATGGCTAGGGTTAGCGTTAGGGCTATCTGCAGGGTTAGGGCTAGGGTTAGGATTAAGGCTACGGTTAGGGTTAGGGTTAGGGTTAGGGCTATGTTTTGTGCTTGGATTAGGGTTAGGGTAGGGCTAGGGTTATGGTAAGGGCTAGGGTTAGAGCTAAGTTAAGGGCTAGGGTTTGAGGTAGGGCTAGGGTCAGGGCTAGGGGTAGGTAAAGGTTTAGGGCTATGGTTAGAGCTTGGGGTTAGGATTCGGGGCTAGGGTTTGGGTACGGGTTAGGTTTAGGGTTAGTGCTAGGGTTAGTGTTAGGGGTTTGGGCTACGGTTAAGGCTAGGTTTAGGGTTAGGGCTAAGTTTTCGGGTAGGTTTAGGGCTTACGGTTAGGGTTAAGATTTGGGCGAGGCTGATGGGTAGGTTTAGGGCTGGGTTAGGGCTCTGGTCAGGGTTAGGGTTAGGGCTTCATTTAGGGCTTGGGTTAGGGTTAGGGTAGGGCTAGGGTTAGGGTTAGGGCTAGGGTTAGGGCCAAGTTTAGGACCAGGGTTAGGGCTTGGTTTAGGGCTGTGGTTAGGGATAGGTTTCGGGCTAGGTTTAGGTTAGGGTTAGAGGTAGGGCTAGGGTTAGGGCTAGGGGTAGGTCTAGGTTTAGGGCTAAAGTTAGGGCTTGGGGTTTGGATTAGGGCTAGGGTTTGGTTAAGGGCTAGGGCAGGGTTAGGGCTAGGGTTAGGGCTAGGGTTAGTTTAGGTTTAGGTTAAATCTAGGGTTAGGGCTAGGGTGAGGGCTGGGTGAGGGGTAGGGGAAGGGCTAGTGTTAAGGCGGGGGTTAGGGCTAGGTTTAGGGCTAGGTCTATGTTAGGTTAGGCTAGGGGTAGCGTTAGGCTAGGGTAGGGCTGGGTTTAGGGCTAGGGTTAGGGCTTGGGGCTAGAGTTAGGGCTAGGGTTAGGGTTGAAGCTAGGGCTTGAGTTAGGTAACGGCCAGGGTTAGGGCTAGGGTTAGGGTTAGGGCTAGCTCCAGGGTTAGGGTTAAGGTTAGGGTCAGGGTTAGGGTTAGGGATAGGGTTAGAGTTAGGAGTTGGGGTTTGGGTTAGGGCTAGGGTTAGGATAAGGGATAGGGTTAGCGTAAGGGATACGGCTAGGGTTAGTGTTAGGGTTAGGTTTGGGGGTAGGGCTATTGCTAGTGTTAGGGTAAGGGTTAGTGCTAGCGTAGGGTTATGTCTTGGGTTAGGGTTAGAGCTAGGTTTAGGGCTAGGTTTTGGGGTAGGTTTACGGCTTAGGGTTAGGATTAAGGTTAGGGCTAGGCTTAGGGGTAGGGTTAGGCTTAGGGAAAGGGTTAGGGGTTCGGTTAGGGCTAGTGTTAGGGTAGGGCTAGGGTTAAATCTAGGGTTAGGGCTAGGGTCAGTGCTAGGGTTAGGGCTAGGGTTAGGGTTAGGGTCCGGGTTAGAGTTCGGGTTTCGGTTCAGGTTACGGCTGGGTTTAGGGTTAGTGTTATAGTTAGGGCTAGGATTAGGTCTAGCTGCATTGCTAGGGTTAGGGCTAGGGTTAGGGTTAGGGCTAGAGCTAGGGTTACAGTTAGGGCTAGGGGTAGGATTAAGGCTAGGGTTAGGGATAGGGTTAGGGGTCTGGTTAGGATTAGGGTTAGGGCTAGGGTTAAATTTAGGTCTACGATAAGGGTTAAGACTAGGGTTAGGGCTAGGCTTGGGGCTACGGTTAAGGTTAGGGTAAGGACTAGGATTAGGCTGGGGTTAGGGTTAGGACTAGATTTCAGACTTGGGTTAAGGCTAGGTGTACGTCTAGTTAGTGTTAGGGTTAGGTTTTAGGCTAAGGTTAGGGCTGGGGTTAGGGCTAGGTTTAGGTCTAGGATTAGGGTTAGGGTTAGGGCAAGGGTTAAGGTTAGGGCTACGGTTAGGGCTAGGGTTAAATATAGGGTTAGGGCTAGGGTTAGTGCTAGGGTTAGGGCTAGGGTTAGGGTTAGGGTTTGGATTAGGACTAGATTTAGGGCTAGGGGTATGGTCGGGCTTAGGGCTAGGTCTCGGTCTAGATTTAATTTTGGCATTAGGGAGTGGTCTAGGGTTAGGACTAGGGTCAGGGTTAGTGTTAGGATTTCGGCTAGGGATAGGGCTAGGTTTAGAGTTAGGGATAGGGATAGGGTTAGGGTTAGGGTAAGGGTTAGTGCTAGGGTTTAGGGTTAGGGCTAGGGCTAGGGTTAGGGTTAGGGTTAGTGTTTGGGTTCAGGTTGGGGCTAGGATTAGGACTAGCTATATTGCTCAGGTTAGGGCTAGGGTTAGGGTTAAGGCTTGGACTAGGGTTACAGTTAGGGCTAGGGTTAGGATTAAGGCTAGGTTTAGGGCTAGGGTTAGGGCTCTGGTTAGGGTTAGGGTTAGGGCTATGTTGTGGGCTTGGGTTAGGGTTAGGGTAGGGCTAGGGTTATGGTTAGTGCTAGGGTTAGGGTTAAGTTAAGGGCTAGGGTTAGTACTAGGTTTTGGGTTAGGGTTAGAGGTAGGGCTACGGTTAGGGCTAGGGGTAGGTCTAGGTTTAGGGCAATGGTTAGGGTTTGGGGTTATGATTAGGGCTAGGAATTGGGTAAGGGTTAGGGTTAGTGCTAGGGTTAGGGTTAGGGTTAGGTCTACGTTTTGGGGTAGGTTTACGGCTTTGGGTTAGGGTTAAATTTAAGGCTAGGCTGACGGGTAGGGTTAGGGCTAGGGTTAGGGCTCTGGTTAGGATTAGGGTTAGGGCTACGTTTTGGGCTTGGGTTAGGGTTAGGGTAGGGCTAGGGTTATGGTTAGTGCTAGGGTTAGGGTTAGGGTTAGAGCTAGGGCTAGGGTTAGGGCTAGGGGTAGGTCTAGGTTTAGGGCTATGGTTGGGACTTGTGGTTAGGATTAGGGCTAGGGTTTGGATAAGGGTTAGGTCTAGGGCTAGGGTTAGGTTAGGGTCAGGGTTAAATCTAGGCTTAGGGCTAGGGTGAGGGATAGGGTGAGGGATAGGGGAAGGGCTAGGGTTAAGGCGGGGGTTAGGGCTAGGTTTAGGGCTAGGTCTAAGGTTACGGTTAGAGATAGGGCTAGCGTTAGGGCTAGGGGTAGGGCTGGGTTTAGGGCTAGGTTTAGGGCTTGGGGCTAGGGTTAGGGCCAGGGCTAGGGTTAGGGTTCAAGCTAGGGCTAGAGTTAGGGTTAGGGCTAGGGTTAGGTCTAGGGTTAGGGTTAGGGCTAGCTCTAGGGATAGGGTCAGGGTTAGGGCCAGGGTTAGGGTTAGGACTAGGGTTAGGGTTAGGATAAGGTTAGGGTTGGGGTTAGGGCTAGGTTTAGCGCTGGGGTTAGGGCCAGGTTTAGAGATAGGTTTAGGGCTAGATGTATGGCTAGGATTAGGGTTAGGTTTAGCGCTATGGTTAGGGCTAGGTTAGGGTTAGGGTTAATGTTAGAGCTAGGGCTAAGGCTAAGGTTAGGTCTAGTTTTTTTGGCTAGGGTTACGGTTGGTATTAGAACTAAGGGGTTTGGGCTAGGGTTTGGGTTAGGGTCTAGGCTAGGGTTAGCCTGGGTTAGGGCTAGGGTTAGGGTTATGGTTAGTGTTAGGGCTAGGGTTAGGGCTAAATTCGGGTTAGGGCTAGGGTTAAGGCTAGGGTTAGTTTTAGGGCTTTTGGGTTAGGCCTAAGTTTAGGGGTAGGATTTTGGTTAGGTCTAAATCAAGGGCTAGGGTTACGTTTGGGGATTTAACTAAGTTTCGGGCTAGGGTTTTTGGGTTTTGGGATAGGGTCAAGGCTAGGGTTACCCCCAGGATTAGGGTAGGGTTAGGGTTATGGTTAGTGTTAGGGCTAGGGTTAGGGCTAGGTTAGGGTAGGGCTATGGTGAAATTAGGGTTAGGGTAGGTTTTAGGGCTAGGGTTATTTCTAGGGTTAGGGTAGGAAAGAATTAGGGTTAGGGTGTGGGTTAGGACTAGTTTTAGGGCTAGGGTTATGGTTGGGTTTGGGGCTAGGGTTAGGGTTAGGGTTAGGGCTGAGGTTAGGGCTATTGCTGGGGTGGTTTGGTTTAGTTAGGCCAAATTTTTAGGGTTTGGGTTTAGGTTAGGAAGATTTACGGTAAGGATAGGGTTATGGTTAGTGTTAGGGTTGGTGTAGGTCTAATTAGTGTTAGGGTTGGGTTTAGGGCTAGGGTTAGGATCGGGTTAAGGCTGGGGACAAAGGTTTTTGGGGTTGGGGCTAGGTTTAGTTTGGGGTTATTGCTAGGGCTAGGGTTTTTATTGGGTTAGGGTAGGGCTAGGGCTAGGGTTAGGGCTAGGGTAGGGCTAGGGTTAGTGCTAGGTTTAGGGCTAGGTTTGGCCTTGGGGTTAGGGTTAGGGCTAGGTTTAGGGCTAGGTTTTGGGGTAGGTTTAGGGCTTGGGGTTAGGATTAAGGCTAGGGCTAGGCTTGGGGGTAGGGTTGGGCTAAGGGAAAGGGTTAGGGCTAGTGTTAGGGTAGGGCTAGGGTTAAATCTAGGGTTAGGGCTAGGGTTAGTGCTAGGCTTGGGCTAGGGTTAGGGTTAGGGTCCGGGTTAGAGTTCGGGTTTGGGCCCAGGTTACGGCTGGGTTTAGGGTTAGTGTTATAGTTAGGGCTAGGATTATTTAGTATTGCTAGGGTTAGGGCTAGGGTTCGGGTTAGGGCTAGAGCTAGGGTTACCGTTAGGGCTAGGGTTAGGATTAAGGATAGGCTAAGGGTAGGGTTAGGGGTCGGGTTTAGGATTAGGGTTAGGGCTGGGGTTTAAAAGGGCTAGGAAAGGGTTAGACGGGGAAAGGGCTAGGCTTAGGGCTACGGTTAAGGTTAGGGAAGGACGAGGTTTAGGCTGGGGTTGGGTTAAATTAGTTTTCGATTTGGGTTAAGGCTAGGTGTACTTTAGTTAGTTTTAGGGTTGGGAAAAGGCTAGGGTTAGGGCTGGGGTTTAATCTAAGGTTGGGGCTGGGGTTGGGCTGGTTTAGGCTTGGATTAGGGTTAGGGCTAGGGTTAGGGCCAGGGTTAAGGTTAGGGTACGGTTGGGCTAGGGTTAAATTAGGGTTAGGGCTAGGGTTATTTCTAGGGTTAGGGCTAGGGTTAGGGTTAGGGTTAGGGTTTGGGTTAGGACTAGATTTAGGGCTAGGGGTATGGTCGGGCTTAGAACTGGGGTTTTGGTCTAGATTTAATTTTGGCATTAGGGAGTGGGCTAGGGTTAGGACTAGGGTTAGGGTTAGGGTTAGTGTTAGGATTTCGGCTAGGGATAGGGCTAGGTTTAGAGTTGGGATAGGGATAGGGTTAGGGTTAGGGTAAGGGTTAGGCAGGGTTAGGGTTAGGACTAGGGCTAGGGCTAGGGTTAGGGTTAGGGTTAGGGTTAGGGCTAGGGTTAGGGTTAGGGTTAGGTTTGGGTTCAGGTTGGGGCTGGGAGGGTTATTTTCATGGTTAGGGCTAGGATTAGGGCTAGCTATATTGTCACGTTAGGGCTAGGGTTGGGGTTTAAAGGCTAGGTCTAGGGTTACAGTTAGGGCTAGGGTTAGGATTAAGGCTAGGTTTAGGGCTGGGGTTTAGGGATCTGGTTAGGGTTAGGGTTAGGGCTATGTTGTGGGTTTGGGGGTTAGGGTTAGGGTAGGGCTAGGGTTATGGTAGTGTTAGGGTTACGTAAGTTAAGGGCTAGGTTAGTACTAGGTTTTGGGAGGGAGGGAGGGTACAGTTAGGGCTGGGGGAGGCAGGAGGGAAGGCGGGCGGGGTTAGGTTTAGGGCTGGGGTTTTGGGGTAAGGGTTAGGGTTAGTGCTAGGGTTAGGGTTAGGGTTAGGGTACTTTTGGGTAGGTTTAGGGTTAGGGCTAGGTTTTTGGGGGTAGTTTACGGCTTTGGGTTAGGGTTAAATTTAAGGTAGGCACGGAAAGGGTTAGGGCTAGGGTTAGGGCTCTGGTTAGGATTAGGGTTAGGGTACGTTTTGGGCTTGGGTTAGGGTTAGGGTAGGGCTAGGGTTATGGTTAGGGCTAGGGTTAGGGCCAAGGTTGGGCTAGGGTTAGGGCAAAAGGGTTAGGGCTGTGGTTAGGGAAGGTTTTAGGGCTAGGGTTAGTGTAGGTTTAGGGTTAGGGTTAGAGCTAGGGCTAGGGTTAGGGCGGGGGGTAGGTTAGGAGGGCTATGGTTGGGGCTTGTGGTTAGGTTAGGGCTAGGGTTAGGGATAAAGTTTGGGTTAGCGTAGGGTTAAGGTTAGGGTTAAGTCTAGGGTGGGGGGTACGGTAGGGTTAGGGTTTCGATTTTGGCTAGGGTTAGGGCTAGGTTTAGAGTTGGGAAGGGTTAGGGCTTGGGTTAGGTAACGGGTTATTGCTAGGGTTAGGGTTAGGGTAGCGTTAGGGTTAGGGTTTAGGTTCAGGTTAGGCTGGGTTAAGGTTAGTGTTATGGTTAGGGCTAGGATTAGGGCTAGCTGTATTGCTGGGGTTAGGGCTAGGGTTAGGTTAGGCCTAGGGCTGGGGACAGTTTCGGCTAGGGTTAGGATTAAGGCTAGAATTAGGGCTAGGGTTAGGGCTCTGGTTAGGGTTAGGGTTAGGGTACTTTTGGGCTTGGGTTAGGGTTAGGGTAGGGCTAGGCTTAGGGTTTGGGGAATTTTAGGGCTCAGTTTAGGACTGGGGTTTATGGCTAGGGTTATAGCTGAGGTTAGGGTTAGGGTTAGGGTTAGGGCTAGGGCTAGGGTTAGGGTTTGGGTTCAGGTTAGGGTTAGGGTTAGGGTTTGGGTTAGGGTTTGGGTTGGGCCCTTTTTTTAGGAAGGTTATGGTTGGACTTGGGGCTGGTTTCGGGTAGTTTTAAATTTAGCATTGGGGAAGGGCTAGGGTTAGGACTAGGGTTAGAGTTAGGGTTAGGGTTAGGTTTTCCCTAGGTTAGGGCTGGGTTTTAGAGTTAGGGCTGGGGAAGGGTTAGGGTGGGAGTGAGGGTTAGGGTTAGGGTTAGGGTTTGTGTTAAAGGTTAGGGCTGGGTTTAGGGTAAGTGTTAGGTTAGGGCAGGATTAGGGCAAGCTGTTTTGCTAGGGTTAGGGCTAAGGTTAGGGTTAAGGCGGGGGCTAGGATTCAGTTAGGGCTAGGGTTAGGATTAAGGTAGGGTTAGGGTTCGGGAAGGGTTAGGGTTAGGGCTATGTTTTTGTGCTTGGATTAGGGTTAGGGTGGGGCTAGGGTTATGGAAGGGCTAGGGTTAGAGCTAAGTTAAGGGCTAGGGTTAGGGCTAGTTTTAGGGTTAGGGTTAGAGGTAGGGCTAGGGTAGGGCTAGGGGTAGGTAAGGTTCAGGGCTATGGATGGGGGCTTGGGGTTAGGATTAGGGCAAAGGGTTTTGGGTTTATGGGTTTTTAGGGTTAGTGCTAGGGTTAGTGTTAGGGTTAGGGCTACGGTTAAGGCTAGGTTTAGGGTTAGGGCTAAGTTTTAGGTTTAGGGCTTGGTTGGGGTTAAGGTTTTGGGGAGGCTGATGGGTAGGTTTAGGGCTAGGGTTAGGGCTCTGGTTAGGGTTAGGGTTGGGGGTAAATTTTAGGGTTTGGGTTTAGGGTTGGGGAGGGCTAGGGTTATGGTTACAGCTAGGGTTATGGCCAAGTATAGGCCCAGGGTTAGGACTTGGTTTAGGGCTGTGGTTGGGGAAGGTTTAGGGTAGGTTTGGGTTTAGGGTTAGAGGTAGAGCTAGGGTTAGGGCTAGGGGTAGGCTAGGTTTAGGGCTATGGTTAGGGCTTGGGGTTTGGATTGAGCTAGGGTTTGGTTAAGGGCTAGGGTTAGGGTTATTTTAGGGTTAGGGTTAAATCTAGGGTTAGGGCTAGGGTGAGGGCTAGTGTGAGGGGTAGGGGAAGGGTAGGAAAGGGGGGGGGGTTAAAGGGGTAGGTTTAGGGTAGGTTAGGGTTACGGTTAGCTAGGGCTAGCGTTAGGGCTAGGGGTAGGGCTGGGTTTAGGGCTAGGTTTAGGGTTTGGGGGCTAGGGTTGGGGCTAGGGCTAGGGTTAGGATTCAAGCTAGGGCTTGATTTAGGGTTAGGGCTAGGGTTATGGCTAGGGTTAGCGTTAGGGCTTTTCCCAGGGTTAGGGTTAGGGTTAGGGTTAGGGTCAGGTTGGGAGTTGGGGTTTGGGTTAGGGCTAGGGTTGGGGAAAATAGGGTTAGCGAAGGGATATGGCTAGGGTTGGGTTTGGGGTTGGGTTTGGGGGTAGGGTATTGCTAGTGTTAGGGTAAGGGTTAGTGCTAGGGTAGGGTTATGTCTGGGTTAGGGTTGGGAAAATTTAAGGTTAGGGTTAGCGTTGGGGGTTAGGGTAGGGTTGGGGCTAGGGATAGGGGGGGTTTAGGGCTAGGGTTAGGGCTGGGGTTAGGTTTAGGATTAGGTTTAGGACTTGGGTTAAAGGCTAGGTGTACTCTATTTGTTTAGGGTTAGGGTTAAGGCTCTTGAGGGCATTAACTGGGGTTGGGGGTTGGGTTAGGGCTAGGTTTAGGTTAGGATTAGGGTTAGGGCTAGGGTTAGGGTTAGGCCTAATTTACGGCTAGGGTTTTGGAAAATAAATTTAGGGCTAGGGTTATGGTTAGTGTTAGGGTAGGTGTAGGTCTAGTTAGTGTTATGGTTAGGTTTTAGGGCTAGGGTTAGGATCGCGGTTAAGGCTAGGGCTGGCAAAGGGTTTTAGGGTTAGGGCTAGGGTTAGTTTTGGGGTTAGTGCTAGGGCAAAGGGCTTGTTTGGGTTAGGGGGGGAGGGCTCGGTTAGGGCTAGGGTGGGGCCGGGTAAAGTGCTAGATGTAGTTTAGGTTTCGGGCTTGGGGTTAGGGCTAGGGTTAGTGCTGGGTTTTTGGGGTAGGTTTAGGGCTTAAGGTTAGGATTAAGGTTAGGGTTAGGTTTTAGGGTAGGTTTAGGCTTAGGGTTAGAATTAGGGCTACGGTTAGGGCTAGTGTTAGGGTAGGGCTAGGGTGAAATCTAGGGTTAGGGCTAGGGTTAGGGCTAGGGTTATTTCTAGGGTTAGGGCTAGGGTTAGGCTTGGGCTAGGGTGTGGGTTGGATAATTTAGGGCTAGGGTTATTGTTGGGCTTGGGGCTAGGGTTAGGGTTAGGGTTAGGGCTGAGGTTGGGGATTTGTTTGGGTTTTTTGGTTTCGAGTTAGGCCTAAGTTTAGGGCTAGGGTTTGGTTAGGTCTAGATTTGGTAAGGTTAGGGTTAGGGTTAGTTTTAGGGTTGGTGTAGGTCTAGTTAGTGTTAGGGTTAGGTTTGGGGCAGGGTTAGGATCGCGGTTAAGGCTGGGGTAGCGATAGGTTTTCGGGTTAGGGCTAGGTTTAGTTTTGGGGTTAGTGCTAGGGCTAGGGTTCTTGTTTGGGGTTTAGGGTAGGTTTAGGGTAGGGTTAGGGCTAGGGTAGGGCTAGGGTTTGGGCTTCGGGCTAGGTGTAGGGCTAGGTTTTGGGGTAAGGGCTTGGGGTTGGTTAAGGCTAGGGCTAGGCTTAGGGGTGGGGTTCTTAGGTAAAGGGTTAGGGCTTCAGGGCTAGTTTTGGGGACTCGGAAACTAGGGTTAGGGCTAGGGTTAGTGCTAGGGTTAGGGCTAGGGTTAGGGTTAGGGCCGGGTTAGAGTTGGGGTTTGGGTTAGGTTACGGCTGGGTTTAGGGTTAGTGTTATAGTTAGGGGCAAATTTCGCTAGCTGTATTGCAAGGGTTAGGGCTAGGGTTAGGGTTAGGGCTAGAGCTAGGGTTACAGTTGGGGCTGGGGTTAGGTTAAAGGCTAGGGTATGGGCTAGGGTTGGGGGTTTTAGGTTAGGGTTGGGCTAGGGTTAAATTAGGGCTAGGAAAAGGGTTTAAGCTGGGGTTGGGGCTTTTCTTAGGGCTTCGGTTAAGGTTAGGGTAAGGACTAGGATTAGGCGGGGTTTTAGGGTTAGGATTGGGTTTTCGGATTTGGGGTAAGGCTAGGTGTACTTTTTTATTTTGGGGTTGGGGTTAAAAGGCTGGGGTTGGGGGCTAGGGTTAAGGCTAAGGTTAGGGCTGGGGTTAGGGCTAGGTTTAGGCTGGGATTGGGGTTGGGGCTAGGGTTGGGGCCGGGGTTTAAGGTTAGGGCTACGGTTGGGGCTAGGGTTTAAAATTAGGGTTAGGGCTAGGGTTAGTGCTAGGGTTAGGGTAGGGTTAGGGTTAGGGTTAGGGTTAGGACTAAATTTAGGGCTAGGGGTATGGTGGGTTTAGGGCTGGGGTTTTGTTAAATTTTGGCATTGGGAGTGGGCTAGGGTTAGGACTAGGGTTAGGGTTAGGGTTAGTGTTAGGATTTCGGCTAGGGATGGGCTAGGTTTAATTTGGGGATGGGGATGGGGTTGGGGTTAGGGAAGGGTTAGGACGGGGTTATTAGGGCTAGGATATTATTAAAATTATATTGGGGGAAAATTTTTTGGGTTCAGGTTGGGGGGGGTTTAGGTTATTTCTTGTTTGGGGCTAATTAGGGTTAGCTATTTGCTCAGGTTAGGGCTGGGGTTGGGGTTAAGGCTAGGTCTGGGTTACATTTGGGTCTGGGGTTAGGATTAAGGCTAGGTTTAGGGCTGGGTTGGGCTTGGTTAGGGTTAGGGTTAGGGCTATTTTGGGGGCTTGGGTTGGGTTAGGGTAGGGCTAGGGTTATGGTTGTGCTAGGTTAGGGCTAAGTTAAGGGCTAGGGTTAGACTTGGTTTTGGGTTGGGGTTTAGGGTAGGGCTATTGGTAGGGTAGATGTAGGTTAGGTTTTGTGCAAGGTTAGGGCTTGGGCTTAGGATTAGGGCTAGGGTTTGGGAATTAGGGTTAGTGCTAGGGTTAGGGTTAGGGCTACAGTTAGGGTAGGTTTAGGGTTAGGGCTAGGTTTTGGGGTAGGTTTACGGCTTTGGGTTAGGGTTAAAAAGGTAGGCTACGGGTAGGGTTAGGGCTAGGGTTAGGGCTTTTAGGTTAGAGTTGGGGCTAGTTTTGGGCTTGGGTTGGGGTTAGGGAGGGCTAGGGTTATGGTTAGGGCTAGGGTTAGGGCCGAGGTTAGGACGGGTTAGGGCTAGGGTTAGGGCTGTGGTTAGGGTAGGTTTGGGGCTAGGGTTAGTGCTAGGTTTAGGTTTGGGGTTAGAGCTAGGGCTAGGGTTAGGGGCTGGGGGTAGGCTAGGTTTAGGGTTTTGGTTGGGGCTTGTGGTTAGGATTAGGGCTAGGGTTTGGATAAGGGTTAGGGCTAGGGCTAGGGTTGGGTTAGGGTTAGGTTTAAATCGGGGGTTCTAGGGTGAGGGAAGGGTAGGGATAGGGGAAGGGCTAGGGTTAAGGCGGGGGTTAGGGTAGGTTTAGGGCTCGTTATGGTTACGGTTAGAGATGGGTGGCGTTAGGGCTAGGGTTAGGGCTGGGTTTAGGGCTAGGTTTAGGGCTTGGGGCTAGGGTTAGGGCCAGGGCTAGGGTTTGGGGTTAATAGGTTAGAGTTAGGGTTAGGGCTAGGGTTAGGTCTAGGGTTAGGGTTAGGGCTAGCTTAGGGTTAGGGTTAGGGTTAGGCCCAGGGTTGGGGTTAGGACTAGGGTTAGGGTTAGGGTTAGGGTTATGGTTAGTGTTAGGGCCAGGGTTAGGATAAAGTTAGGGTGAGGGCTAGGGTTAAGGTTAGGGTTAAGTTTTGGGTTAGGGCTAGGGTGAGGGTTAGGGCCAGGGTTAGGGTTATATTTTGGTAGGGTTATTTTTAGGGTTAGAGTTCGGGATAGGGTTAGGGCTAGGGTTAGGTAACGGGTTATTGTTTGGGTTAGGGTTAGGGCTAGCGTTAGGGTTAGGGTTTAGGTTCAGGTTAGGTCGGGGGTTAAGGTTAGTGTTATGGTTAGGGCTGGTTGGGCTAGTTTTTTGCTAGGGTTAGGGCTAGGGTTAGGATTAGGCCTAGGGCTAGGGTTAATTTGGCTAGGGTTAGGATTAAGGCTAGAGTTAGGGCTAGGGTTAGGGCTCTGGTTAGGGTTAGGGTTAGGGTTCGTTTTGGGTTTGGGGTTTAGGGTTAGGGTAGGGCTAGGCTTATGGTTCGGGCATGGGTTAGGGTTCAGTTTAGGATAGGGTTCGGCTAGGGTTATGGCTGAGGTTAGGGTTAGGGTTAGGGTTAGGGTTAGGGCTAGGGCTGGGCTAGGGTTAGGGTTAGGGTTAGGGAGGGTTTGGGTTCAGGTTAGGGTTAGGGTTAGTTTGGGTTAGGGTTTGGGTTAGGACTATATTTGGGATAGGGTTATGGTTGGATTTGGGGCTAGGTTTCGGGCTAGATTTAATTTTAGCATTAGGGACTGGGCTAGGGTTCGGACTAGGGTTAGCGTTAGGGTTAGGGTTAGGATTTCGGTTAGCGTTAGGGCTAGGTTTAGAGTTAGGGATAGGGATAGGGTTAGTGTGGGGAGTCCTCCATTTTTATTGTTTTAGGATAGCAGTAGACTGAGGAAATAGTGATAAGGCGAGCTATCCCCAGGCGCCAACCATTCCTTCTGGTTGGAATTTCAAAGGAACCGTTTGGCATGATGACGTTCGTTTTTTTACAACATCTTAGGAGAAACTGTCTGTTAAAGTGTAAGGTGGGGGAAAAGCCTTTCTCGAGCTTTAACATCTGAAGACAGCACCCCTTTACATGTTACAATAAATCTTCTATTAAGTTTGTTGATCCGTGTAAGAGTGAATCTGTTCCTACAGAAAGTTTAATTTTTTAAAAAACACCAATTGATGGACCAGTCGATTACTGAAGAAGAGAAAGGATCTGCAGAATCTGATGGAGCTACAGAAACTGAATCCCCTATACCAAGACAAAATTGCGCCTGACCGAGGCTATGGAAACCCCCACAAGGGAAACCTGGGTCTGGGGGGAAAAGCCACGTACGTCGTTGAGCAACGCAAGGGTCTGATGGGATTCATCAGCAAAAGACCTATCCCTTTTGGAGGAGATAAAGCAAATGGGAAAGAAATGGAAAGAAAAGATGAGGAGATACTCGAACTCAAGACCATGCTACGCGAGATGCGCATCCGTCCCTCGCAGACAGGGGGGGATCACCAGGAGGAGAACCCGAGCGGCTGTCTCGGCGGAGGCACTCCTCCCCCCCAGCAACCAACAGGGCCCCGCCAGCGCCACTGTTACTCAGAAATGTGGGAGACCTAAAGCGACCTTCAACGGGAAGGGGGAGAAACTCTCTTTTTTTTTACTATGGCAAACAATTTCATGATTGATCACGGCCATCTATTTCAGGATGGGGCCCGAATCCGAACCAAACCAGAGGATGAAAGGACTGGCAGCAGATGGGGGGAAACCCATATGACTCCCGCGCCCCCCCAAAATGAAAATCTGAGCTCTTCATGAACCATCTGCGGAAGCTTTGAAGACCCCCATTTTTGGAAAAAACCAAATATCAACTGAAACAATAAAACAAGGCAGGAACGATGTGGGGAAAGTATTCCCGGAATTTAGAAACCCGGCCACCAAACCCGTGGAGTGAGAAATTCTAATTGAGTTATACAAAGATGGACTAAATCCTGATATTCTACACGGGTGCTTAATGCAGGCCAATCCACAGACCCTGCTAGGTTGGGTCAGACTAGCTACTGAAATGGAAGGCATAACCCAGACTGTTCAGCTGAACCGACAAAGACAAGACGTGCCAAAACGCAAACCCGCGGTACCCTCCCCAATGCTGAGGAACGGAACAAACGTCTCCGTTTGGGCATGTGCTTTAACTGTGGAAAACCGGGCCACCTCGCCAACACCTCCGCGGAAACCAAACTCCCACTGGGGCTAAAGGGGGCACAGCAGACCCAAAGAATATAGAATTCACACATCAGACCGCGGCCGCCAAACAACCACTTAGACGCACTTCTGGCCCCGCAGCGGCGACAGGAGACTCCGATCCCCAGAGAAAACCCCCCTTTGTCCTCATCTGACATAGATGGAGATTCTAAAACCCGACTGCGATGACTGGCAAGCGGCGGGAACATCTGTAAGTACTCCTAAAATTCCCCATTTCTACGCCACGGTTGCGATTAGTGGCAGCGATGGGACTTTGCATGTACATAGGACATTAATTATTGGGTGCTCCAGAAGTTTGTTACACCCCAAATTGGCCAAAAATTGAAAACTCTTTATGAGCCCTTGGAACGCCCACAAAAAAGCAAATGGATGGGACCTCAATGACTGGGGGAGTAATTAGTAAAATCACTAAGCCCATCTATTTTAAATGGACAAAAACAATTACAGCATGCGATTTCTAGTTCCCAAGGCGATGCAGTTCAAATTTTTGGGAATCGATTGGCTGCGGAATATAACCCCCAGAAAACTGGACGCTGGGACTTTCCTCTTCAGATGAAAACTTTTCATTCCCCATGAAGAATTGCAACAAAATTCCCTTCCCCACCAATTCCAAAAAGGGTTTCCCCGAAAGGGAGGCTAAAATTGCCTCCCCACACGGGCTTTGACTGTAAACTGGAATTAGTTGACGGGGCCACCCTGCCTAAACCGAAAAATTTTTCCCCTGAGCCAAAAAAAACCCCTTTTTAAAATTCCCAAATAAAAACTTGGCTCGCGGCTTTATCAACCCTCCAGCCCCCCCGGCGAGTCCTGTCTTCTTCCGAAGAGAAAAGATCCCAGCGCGGATCCGAGACTGATAGTTAACTACTCTGCTATTAACCAGGTTATTTCCTCCAATTGTTATCCCATACCTCTGATACGGACTGTTTTGGACCATCTTGTTCAAGGAAAATATTTCACCAAACTTGATCTTAAAAAGGGTTTTCATAGGATTAGAATACCCCACCTTGTGGCTCACCACCTTTGCAACTCCTCTAGGTAACTTTAAATACGGTTCTTCCCTTTGGCTTACAATCGGGGCCATCTGTGTTCCAAATGTTTTTGAACACCATTTTCCATGACTTGTTGTATCAGGGGGTTCTGATTTATCTGGATAATTTTAATTTTCGCAGATTCCATGGAATCTCATGTGTCCTTGGTTGGAAGTGTTACGAAGGCTTATAGATAACAACCTCGTGGTTAATCATCAAAAGCCAATTTGACACCCAAACTTTTGATTCTTGGGATATAGGATTCAAAATTGTCACTTAAAATGGACCCTTCAAGATTAACTCCATTTTGCAATGGCCCGTCCCTAAAACTGTGAAACAACTGAGAATTTTTTTGGTTTTGCGAACTTTTACCGGAACTTTATTGAGGATTTTGCTGCCATAACGCTTCCACTCACCAACCTTCTAGGAAACCCAAAGGATCCACTGGGGCAAGGCGCATAGACTTTGTTGGTCGCCTAGTGTCAATTTGGGGTTTACCATTTGAAATCTAAATTTACGTCTAGCCCTTACTCCTTTCCCCCAGTTGTAAGCAATTCATTGTGCAACCGGATGCTTCGGACTTTGCCATGGCAGCCGTTCTTTTACAAAAACACCACAGGAGCACTCAGGCCTTGTGCTTTCATTTCAAAGAAATTTTCCCCCCAACAAGCTAATTGGCCTATTTGGGAGAAAGAAGCCAAGGCTATCCATTTTGCGCTGTCCTCTTGGCGTCACTTGCTTGAAAGGGGGTGACTCCCCTTTGAAGTTTGGACTATCATAGGAATTTGCAAGCCTTACAGTCGGCTAAGAAAATCTCCCCCAAGCAGGCGAGATGGGGTAATTTTTTCCCGAGATTCCGATTTAAAATTGTTTTAAAAATGGGGAACTAACCAACTGGCGGACCCTTCTTCCCACTTCCCGTTTCGGACCCCCTACGTCCTCCCACTCCAATACCTTGTTTCCTGCCTCCCTCTGGCCTCAAGTGATACTCGTGCATTAGCAAAGACAAGGCTTTCTGCCTCCTCTCTTTTTGACTCTGCTCTCCGCGATGCTATCATTCATGAGCGCATGCAGACCCGGCTCCCGGGAAAAAAGGAAAAAAGAAGGGTTACAATCTCCCCTTCTATTGCACAAGGTCTACGTTCCCCCTGCTGCCCGCGAGCAGGTACTTCATCGTTATCATGATTCCAAACCCGCTGGAATTTGGGTTTTTGAAGACATTGCATGCGATTCGCCGCCTTTTTTGGGGGCCTGGGTTAAACCCCTCCGGGAAACTTACATTAAGCAGTGTGCCACTTGCAACGTTTCTAAATCGCCCCATAAACCTCAAGGGCCCCGCAACCTCTGCCTGCGCCTGCTAGCCCCTGGTCGGTCATCGCATGGAAACGTGTCTCTTCCCCTTTACACGGCTTTCATGTTATTTGGGTTGTTACTATCACTTTTCCAAACAATGTCATTTTGTGCCTCTAAAAAAAATACCCCGTGCTGACCAGCTGGCTGACCTGTTCGTTAATCATGTATGGAAACTTCACGGACTACCTTCGGTATATTTGGACAGGGATCCAATTTTACTTCCAAATTTTGGACTTGCACTGAAAACCCTGGGGGTCACTCAGAAACTCAGCATGCTTATCACCCCCAAACAGATGGCCAATCTGAGCGTGTTAACAAATCTCTTAACAATTTCTTAGGGTTTTGTTTCTGAGAACCAGAATGATTGGGGTCCCTCCTTCCGTTGCTGAGTTTGCCATCAATTTCGGTTTATACCTCTACTGGGAAAACCCCCCCTTTTAAAATTTACGGCTTCCTTCCTTTTCCTTCCCCCCCCCCCCTCTCTTCCTCCCCTCCTCCTTCTGTTTCTGCTTGGGTCTCAAATTTTCTGGGTTTGGCAATCCGTCTAGATGATAGCATCCGAAAACTTTCCCCCAAACGTTTCGCTGACCGTAAACGGAGCCAATCCCCTTTACCAGCCCGGGGATTTGGTTTTCCTTTTTTAAGAACATTTTCCCCTCCTTTTCCGTCTAAAAAACTTTCCCCTCGTTTTCTCGGACCTTTTCCTGTGAAAAAGGGGTATTAATGATTCTCTTTTGAACTAGATCTCCCTTCTTCCCCCAAGGCTATTCATCCTGTTTTTCATTCCAGTTTGCTGAAGAGGGCACCTTCGCTACTTCTTCGCCGGCTGATGTTCCCCACGCCGATGACTTGCTACTGCATTCAATTACTATTTAGTTTTCTTGTCTTTCTATGTTCCTATATTTTCTATATTTTGTGTATCTTTATGATATATTTTTTTAAAAAAATGGGGGAGGATGTGGAGTCCCCCAGTTTTATTGTTTTAGGATAGCAGTAGACTGAGGAAAAATGATAGTAGGCTGTTAGCTATTCCCAGGCGCCAACCATTCCTTCTGGTTGGAATTTCAAAGGAACCGTTTGGCATGATGAGTTGTTCTTTTACAACTATCTTAGGAGAAACTGTCTGTTAAAGTGTAAGGTGGGGAAAACGTTATTCTCGAGCTTTAACGTCTGAAGACAGCATCCCTTACTATGTTACAATAAATCTTCTATTAAGTTTGTTGATCCGTGTAAGAGTGAATTGTTCCCACAGTTAGGGTAAGGGTTAGTGCTAGGGTTAGGGTTTGGGTTAGGGCTAGGGTTAGGGTTAGGGTTAGGGTTTGAGTTCAGGTTAGGGCTGGGTTTAGGGTAAGTGTTATGGTTTGGGCTAGGATTAGGGCTAGCTGTATTGTTAGGTTAGGGCTAGGGATAGGGTTAAGGCTAGGGCTAGGGTTACAGTTAGGGCTAGGGTTAGGATTAAGGCTAGGGTTAGGGTTCTGGTTATGGTTAGGGTTAGGGCTATGTTTTGTGCTTGGATTAGGGTTAGGGTAGGGCTAGGGTTATGGTAACGGTCAGTGCTAGATGTAGGGCTAGGTTTCGGGCTTCGGGTTAGGGTTAGGGCTAGGGTTAGTGCTAGGTATTGGGGTAGGTTTAGGGCTTAAGGTTAGGATTAAGGTTAGGGTTAGGCTTAGGGCTAGGGTTAGGCTTAGGGTTAGGGCTAGGGTGAGGGGGAGGGCTAGAGGTACATCTAGAACTGACCGTAGCCCCACCCTAGCCCTAACCCTAGCCCTAGCCCTACCCTAACCCAATTAAGAACCCTAGCCCTAGCACTAACCCCAAAACTAACCCTAGCCCTAACCCTAAACCTATCGTTAGCCCTAGCCTTAACCGCGATCCTAAGCCTAGCCCTAAACCTAACCCTAACACTAACTAGACCTACACCTACCCTAACACTAACCATAACCCTAACCATAGCCCTAAATCTAGATCTAACCAAAACCCTAGCCGTAAACTTAGGCCTAACCCTAACCCTAGCCCTAACCCTAATCCTAGACCTAAACCTAGCCCTAACCCAAGCCCTAACCCTAGCCCTAACCCTAGCCCTAACCCTAGCCCTAGCCCTTAACCAAACCCTAGCCCTAATCCAAACCCCAAGCCCTAACCATAGCCCTAAACCTAGACCTACCCCTAGCCCTAACCCTAGCCCTACCTCTAACCCTAACCTAAACCTTGCCCTAAACGTATCCCTAACCAAAGCCCTAAACCAAGTCCTAACCCTGGTCCTAAACTTGGCCATAACCCTAGCCCTAACCATAACCCTAGCCCTACCCTAACCCTAACCCAAGCCCTAAATGTAGCCCTAACCCTAACCCTAACCAGAGCCCTAACCCTAGCCCTGAACCTATGCATCAGCCTCGCCCAAACCTTAACCCTAACCGTAAGCCCTAAACCTACCCGAAAACTTAGCCCTAACCCAAAACCTAGCCTTAACCGCAGCCCTAACCCTAACCCTAACCCTAGCACTAACCCTTAACCTAACCCGTACCCAAACCCTAACCCTAACCCTAACCCTAGCCCTAACCCAAACCCTAACCCTAGCACTAACCCTTACCCTAACCCTATCCATCTCCCTAACTCTAAACCTAGCCCTAACGCTAGCCGAAATCCTAACCCTAACCCTAACTCTAACCCTAGTCCTAACCCTAGCCCCCGTCCCTAATGCTAAAATTAAATCTAGCCCGAAACCTAGTCCTAAGTCCAACCGTAACCCTATCCCTAAATATAGTCCTAACCGTAACCCTAACCCAAACCGTAACCCTAACCCTAACCTGAACCCAAACCCTAACCCTAACCCTAACCCTAACCCTAGCCCTAGCCCTAACACTAACCCTAACCCTAACCTCAGCCATAAGCCTAGCCCTAACCCTAGTCCTAAACTGAGCCCTAACCCATGCCCGAACCATAAGCCTAGCCCTACCCTAACCCTAACCCAAGCCCAAAATGTAGCCCTAACCGTAACCCTAACCAGAGTCCTAACCCTAGCTTTAACTCTAGCCTTAATCCTAAGCCTAGCCGAAACTGTAACCCTAGCCCTAGGCCTAATCCTAACCCTAGCCCTAACCCTAGCAATACAGCTAGCCCTAATCCTAGCCCTAACCATAACACTAACCTTAACCCAGACCTAACCTGAACCTAAACCCTAACCCTAACGCTAGCCCTAACCCTAACCCTAGCAATAACCCGTTACCTAACCCTAACACTAACCCTATCCCGAACTCTAAACCGAGCCCTAACCCTAGCCAAAATCGTAACCCTAACCCTAGCCCTACCCCTCACCCTAGCCCTAACCCTAAGCCTAACCCTAGCCCGAAGCCTAACCCTAACCTTAATCCTAACCTTAAGCCCTAAACCTACCCCAAAACCTAGCACTAACCCTAGCCCTAACCCTATCTCGAAGCCCAAACCTAGCCCTACATCTA
>CAOLHI010006611.1:0-28926 GCA_948474755.1 Ctenosaura bakeri
TAAAAATACAGAAATATTGGCTTAGACCTATTGAACCTACTTGGGCCAAGCACTAAAAAATGGAGTAGCTCACCTTGGTTAGGGTCTATATTCATGAAAGCATTCATGCTGAAAGACTGCTCAAGTAAAGATTTTCTCTGATTCGCAGCATCTGACTTTTCTTGATTTGCTGCAGGTTTGGGCTTTGGAGGATGGTCTAAAACAACAAAGAAGAGTGTTAAGAGATGAAAGGAAAGGGGGAGTCTTTATACATCAAGGCACATGAACAGGAAAATCCAAGCTGCCCTTCCTGTCTATAGGATCACCATATTTAGTAGCACTCACTTTTGCATGTGCGCAGTTCTCCAGCCAGTGCAGCAGTTTTGTAGTCACAGATTGTCTGAATATTGAAAGCCATCTTATCATCCACTCCTTCTGCAAGCAGCAGCCTTAGAGCTTTTGGTTCCATGAGGCAGTGAGACCTCTTGCATCGGGGAAACCGACACTGTCCTTTGAGAAAGTACCGGCAAATATGGAGCCTGGTGCAATTATCTTGCTGGTTGCAGTACCCCTCCCCCTTGTTGTAGGCATTGCATACCTGGAAAGAAGCAGAAAACAAAAGAGGCGTATGGTGGCATTTTCATCCACACTGTACTTGTTTGACGTGCAGATAAAGTGGAAAACACAACCCTTCTTACTACAATAGCTTTAGGCTCTACTGTACCAACAGGAGTGCAGAACTAAACCATTTGTTTCCTTCTCCATTTGTTGGAAAAGGGTCTAGCAGTCTATCCCACGTGGAGCTGTTCTTATTCAAACAGAAAAAAGCACATTAAAGTCAACTAATCACCTTTAAAAGGAAAGAGACCTCTAAGCCTTATGGTTGCAAATGTTTATGCTTAGTTATTTGTCTTACATTCTGCCTTACTCTCTAAAATGGGACTTAAATTGGCTCCAAATAAGACTCAGTCTGAAAAATACAAAAAATTTAAAAAACACAAAATGGAGTTGAAACATATTTAACTTAAAAACAAATCAATAAATAGTGTACCTGTGATGCCTTCCTTAGCAATCGATCAGCTGCCAAAAGCATGCCTGCATAGAGAAGCTTTCGCCTATTACAAGAATTAGAGCAGGGAGGGGGGGCCTAGCTCCCACCCTTCAGTAGGAAGTTCCACAGCGTGGGGATGGCCTCTGAGAATGCACCCTCTAGCATCCCTACTAGATGTGTTGCACAGAATGGCAGAATAGAAAGAAGGTTCTCTCATAAAGACTTCACTATTCAGACAGGAGATAGGATAGGAGAATATATTCCTTCAGAAAACATTTTAATTCTTCTGCTTGAAAACACGTGAGCAATTGTCAGTAATATATTTCAGAAGCAGGTTAAAATTTCCCATGGCTAGATGACAGGATCTCAGTAGCACTGGTACAAGAAGCAATATGAATTGTGCAAATAATGTCAGTTGGAGAAGAAATTTGTGCAAAGAGAGAGAGAGAGAGTCTCAAATGTGCATAATTAACCCTAATCACTCATTTCAGCTTTTCTGGAAAAGAATTTCCCTGTAATATATCTCTTTTATTAATATGGCTTCCATCCATTATTTGTTAGTTCTTTTTGGCTTATAAAATAGGCTTTTTCAGATCTCCCAAGCTCCCTTCTCATGTGCTAGCATGGGGTTATTTAATAAAGCAGAAGATCAAGTCTACTGAGATCAAGTGCATTTTGTAACGTGGGCTTCTAGAACAAGATAAAAGGCCAGACATCTGTGCCACAAAACAAGTAAAGATTTCTCAAAAAAAAAGAGAGCTTTATTCAGAATGACCATGACCAACAACCTATCTCCCAACAATGGGAAATGTCACAAAATTTAAAGTTAACTCATTTTTTCTCCAACATGCTTTACAAATCAATCTTCAGTTTTGTTTTCCACAGTTTGTAATGTTGTGGTATCTCTACAAAGTTATGATCTGTCTGCACACTTATTTACAATCAAAATAACTGATCTAGAATCTACACACCAGAGATCAGGAAAGATACAAATGAGTCCAAAAAGTTGCCAGCATGGTTAATGAGCAGAGTAAATAAGCTAATTTTAATTTAAAGGCTGAAACTTATAGGACACAATGGGAGGGATCCCATCAAAAGCTGGCAGAGTAGAAGTCTCCCCTGGCATAACTCCAGAGGCAGTTGTGGACAGAAGTGGTGGCCCAGAGTTGGGGGTGGAGATGCAGTTGAGCATCGGACAAGAAACAACAAGGACTTACTTAGCGAAACCTCCTTCTGCAAGCCTGTTAAAAGTACATGTTCTACCACAGCTGGCAGATGTACTTGCACAGAGCCCTGACATCATCCAAGTCAAGGCCATTTGCTCATTTGCTATTATTCTCCTTCATTCTATGGGAGGTTAGGCTAAACCTGTCTGATGGTTCATGTTCTCAGATCCACTTTCACTATATTTCTACATGGTTGAAGAAATGATTCTTAGTAAACAATCTAGACATAATTGGTAGACCTCTAGAATTGTGATTTTGGAGTGAAGATATAGCAGTACACATTGTTAACAGCTGTAATACCAAAGACACTCTCTCTATTTGAATACTATGTAAGCAAACTTCCACAAACTCAAGTGAAGTTCTGGTTTGCCCATTCCCTCTTCGCACTTCATTTGGACACCTGAGAGGAGGACTTCTGTACAGACTAGTATCCTTTTCAAACAAATTCGGCTTAGCATTCTGTTTGAACCACAAACCATAGCTTAAAACAAACAATCATTAGTGAAACTAGCATTTGAACAGATGTGCCACACTGAGATGGTATAACCAGCTGTCTTATCAAGCATGAAACAACATGTTAGTACATGCTAGCCTCCCACCTATACTCAGTGGGAACAGCTAAACAAATCAGAGAATTTAGACTAAAGAAACAATTCAAAGTTTCTGTTACAGTTAATTTTCTAGGTTTTGTGTATGCATTTAAACGCAGGAACATGGGACAGGCAAAAAACACTTGAAGACAAGAGAAACCCAGTCGCTACTAATAGGATAGAAGTGGTTAGGCTTGTTATAAAATAGATTGTATTGTTTTGCACTAATTGTATATGGATACATATGCAATGTTGTTGACATATACTTTGTTATGATGTGAAATGTTTATAGTTTTCATATGAATTATGTTTTGTACTGTTACTTTGTAACCAAACTTAAACAATCCTGTGAATTTAGTATTTACACCATATACTCTTTTAATGCTTTAGGTTAGGAATAATTGGTAGATCAACATTATTAGTTCCGTTATATTCTGGCAACAGCAGCTGTTTAGTGAAAAGTGTTTAGCTGCCTAATACAAGTAACTCAAATATCTCTGTCCAACATGCCCTGCTCTCACACATTGATAAATGGTTTATCAAACATTTTCAGCTTCAGGAAGAACAGAATATCAGAGTCTGAGTTGGTTTAGAAATTGAGGTTGTTCCAAGTTCTAAAATAAGCCTATTAAATGTTGATTGTATTTTCTCTTTAGCCAATGTAAAAACCACCCCTTCACCAAATTCCTGTAACAGGAGATTAAGCAGTTAATGTAACTCTAAGTGGTGATATTGTAGTTTCATAACTTACATCAGGTAAGAGAAAGGGGTCATTTTGGAGAAGCAAAACATGTAATTCCTTCTCGTTGAGGCCAGAGAGTTCGTGCTTCTTCAGGACTTTTCGGTTATCCTCTGATAAAATATCATGAGAGTACTTGCAGGCCCTAGAATAAAAGGAAGGGGATAGAAAATCATTTAAAAATAGCCAAAACACCTTACATTATAATATGATATATGTGAGTGTGCATGTGCTGAGGCATATGATATATGATATATCTGAGGCACATGTGCTACAACTGCCTTGTGAGAAAGGACAGATGTGCATAATTCATGATCATCAGTAGTGTGGCAGCACCACTACCTAGCTAAGGTGATTTTCAGTTGTCTTGGGCGGGGGGAGGAACAGAGTAGCAAAAGGAGAGCTAGTTCCCCCCCTTTTTTGGTGTTTATTAATTTAATAAATTAAACTTTAAAATTATCAACAATTATGTTCATGCACAGTCAACAATAAAATTCATTAACAAATCAACAAACCAACAATTTATGGATGTGAGTGAAGATCAGTACAAATCAGGTAAGTATCTGATGTCTTAATAGACAATTCATAAGTGGTTCTTCTTCATAAATGTCTCTCCAAAATCTCAGACCAAAGGACAGCTAGTTCAACTGACAAAAGAATGAAGAACTATATACTACCAGGTTTGATCAATGCATGCACTATAAATCCCAGAATTCCCCACCTGGCACAGCCAGTCTATGTATTTTAGTCCCCCTTCCCAAAAATACATTTTTTTCAGTTCTGGGACAGGTCACCACATCCAACAGGCATATTTTAAGTCCACTTGGTTCACTAGCTCTTCTCACAATTCAGGCTGAGGAAATGGCAGCTAGAAAGTACTAACTAAAAGGAGATAGCTTTATTCATCCCTGGCAGAATTAGTAAATTGAATAGCATCCCATTTGGTGTATTTTGAAGCCCTGGAAATGGAGTGTGCTGTTTCAAATGAGCTATGAACGTCAGCATCCAAGTCAAAGACTCAAGCTCAGCATTATTAGCATCACATTTTCTATCCTTTAAGAGTACCAGAAACCCAAAATGTATACACTGTCCTGAGTTTCTTGGAGAAGAAGAACAATAACAACATTTATTTATAATACCCATTTCACCAAAGGGCAAAAGAACAACATATACAATCAAAGACAGGGACAATAAAATATAATATTGTAACTATACATAAAATGAAGTCCCCAAGACCCCACTAGTCACTGTCTTCCTCAGTGACCTGAGGTACAACTCAGCTGTTTAATCTGAAAAATCAAAGAAGATGAACTTCAACTCTTTACGAAAATGGGTGAGATCCTTCTCCAGCTGGAGGTCCAAAGAAAGACTGTTCCACAGATGAGGATCTAGACCTTGAACAGCTCACAGACTTCATAGGGACATGTGTGTCAGTAGAACAGACAGTAATCCTTTGGGTACAGATCTTAAATTCCTAGACGGCACATACTATGGCTAGCTGAACTGATAGGTACTGCAGGAGATTAGAGCACAATAACATGACTGTAGCTGGCTGGCCGCTTAGCCAAACAGAAACACAGCTTTCAACTTCTGATGTGGCCAAGAAATGAAAATGGGACTACAAGCATACCTCAGTTAACAAAGCTTCTAATAAAGATCCTCCTTTTTGCAAAGTCTTTTTACTTCACCACCACCACCACCACCCTTCACAGGATTTTCTGGGACTGAGAATGTACAACATGCCAACATCACCCAGTAGGTTTCCAAAGGTAAGCAGGGAACTGAACTCTGATCTCCAGACTCATAGCCCAACACTCAAAGCCCGCCTTAGGGTCATCATAAGTCAGAAGTAACTTGAAGGCATACGACAATAACAAGTTTTAAGACAAGCATGATTAACTTCAACACTTTTATTCTGGAGAAAAACGATCTAGAGAAGCTCAAAGCAGCACATGGTCTCACTTGGGACGAGGGTCCTGCACTGATTTACTAATGAAGGCTATCCCTTTCTGGATCCTGTTTTGTATTTAGCATAGATAACACTTTCATGACCTAAAACCAACTCTCTGAAAAAATATATCTGTCATTAATAAACCAGTACAAATCTGGCAACACTTTCCAGATCAGCACTCTGCATTGGTTTTTCCTTCAAAATGTAAGTTACCATGTAAAGCACAAACTGAACTGACATTTCATTCAGCCTGGTCTTGAGGTTTCAGTTCAAAATCCAATCTTCATGTCTGCACAGAATTTATTTACAAAAGATTTCAAAAAGAGATTAACCAAGAGACTCAGTGGAGGGAAATCAAAGGCTACACTGAATTCAAAGGGCAAGGCCTAAACAAACTGAGATTTTTGCTCCTAGAAAGAAATTCTGCTCTATGTTTATTCGAAGGCACTGAGAAAATTTGACTAGAAATCATTCTGGTACTAGTGTTTGTGGTGTCTTAAAAAACAATATCCAAACGTTCTGGGACTTGAGAACATATGGACACTTTTGTACTACAACTATACTACAGTGTTACAAATGATAAACACATGAGACAGAGAGGCAGATTGTGTGTGTAGGAAAGATGTCTGCCTGAAATCTTAACCTTGGAGAGCCACTGAAAGTCAAAGAAAGCAGGAAGTCTTCAACTATTTCTCTTACACACCACACACACACACACACACACATTTGCTTACTCTCCCTCCACCCATCTTCCAGTTTTTAAGTTTTTCTTTTCTTGCTGACACCAGGAGATCTGAAGTTGGTGCCAAAGCATTGGACATACTTTTCCAGCATTCCTCCTGAGTTGTCCTCTTTTTTTTTTTTTTTTAAAAATTTTTTTTTTATTAAAATAAATTTTATTTCATTCACTTTATAAAATAAAACAAAACAAACAAAAAAAAAACAAAACAAAAAAAAACATCAACATATACATACATACAAACTTACATACATACATACCTATCTATATACTAACAAACTAACTCCCTAACATACAAACATATACAAATACTTCATACATACCTTGACTTCTTTCATAATCCATCGGGTAAAACATCCTATTTCTTCCTTTCTATCCTGCTATGTAATCTAAGCTTCTTCTAAATCTTTACGGCAATTTCTGTACTCTAACTTCTATGTGCTTATCACGTCTCTTACAACTACATCCAACTACAATAACATTTTTAAATTTAATTTCTAACAAATTCTCAAATGTCATTATTTCCAAATATTTAGTTTTATACCATTTAATATATCATATTTCTAACATGTGTCTCTCGTAATTCATTTAGTTATCCTCTATATACATATAAGTTGTCTCATCTGTATAATTAAATCATGTATTCCATATCCTTTAATTATATAATCTATCTACATATAACCTCCATATTATATTGTATCTGTATCGCAATTTATTATTTACACATATCACCCCATATATAATCCGTTTAATCTGTATAATTTAATCGTATAATCCTAAAGTCGCCAACTTTCCCCAATATTTCTCCCATAAAGGGTCTAAAATTTCCCATTCCTCTTTAAATACATTATTCTTTCTGTTTTCTAATCTTTTTGTCAATTTATCCATTTCGACTAATTCGTACAGTTTTTTTATCCAATCCCCCATTGTTGGTGCACTCTCATCTCTCCATTTCTTGGCAAAGGTGATTCTTGCAGCACAGGTCATATAACACAAAATTTTTGAGTACTTCCTCCTTATTTTCACATCCATTTTCTCAAATATATTTAACAGAAAGATTTCTGGGAGTAATGGAAAATTAATTTTTAAGTATTTCATTATTTGTTCATGCACCTTTGTCCAGAACCCCTTTGCCACTTCACACGTCCACCAACAATGGAAGAAAGAACCAGTGTGTTGACATTTCCAACATTTTGCTGTTGTCTTCATTTTCTTCATCTTGGCAATCTGCACCGGGGTTAGGTACCATCTATAAAATATTTTAAAGAAATTTTCTTTCAAATTATAGCTTTTTGTATATTCCATATTTAGGCTCCATGTACGTTCCCATTGTTGCAATGTTATTGGGTATCCTATATCTCTGGCCCATTTTATCATATTTTCCTTTATGATTTCATTTTCCATTTCCAAATTTATTAATATCTTATATATTTTACTCACATTACATTTAACATCCACTTTCATCAGATTATCTAACTCTGTCTCTTCTAATGTTATTCCCCTTTCTTTATTATCTATTTTATACCTTTCAGCCAATTGCCTATGAAGAAACCAGTGTGATCTATATCCCTCTTTCATTAGTTCCTCCCTACTCTTTAATTTTATATTATTCCCTTCTCTTTTAATTATATCCTTATATCTTATCCAATTACCAGATTGATTCTTTTCTAATCGATGAAATGCTTCATGTGGGGATACCCAACCTGGCATTTTTATATATAATTTATTTCTTATTTTTATCCAGGTCTTTAATATTGATCTCCTAACATAATGATCCATGAATTCACTATTTATCTTATGCTTGTCATACCAAAGGTATGCGTGCCATCCAAAGTACAAATTAAATCCTTCCAAATTTAGTAATTTCCGATTTTCCAACGTTATCCAATCTTTAATCCAATTCAATGTTGAAGCATAATAATATAATTTCAAATCTGGCAGTGCTAAACCTCCCCTTTCTTTTGTTTCTTTCAAATACTTAAATTTGATTCTTGGTCTCCTCCCATTCCAAATAAACTTACTCATATCCTGCTCCCATATTTTAAACGGTTTCTCATTTTTTATTATGGGTAAACATTGGAATAAAAATAACATTTTAGGGAGTATATTCATTTTAATAGCTGAGAGTTTGCCCAATAAAGAGAGCTGCAAATTATTCCATTTTTCCATGTCTTTCTTAATTTCATTCCAAATCTTTTTATAATTATTATCAAATAAATCCGAATTATTTTTTGATATTGTTATCCCTAAATATCGTATCTTTTTGACTGTTTTAAATCCTGAGATCTCCGTCAAATCATTTTCTTGTGCTACTGTTAAATTTTTTGTTATTATTTGAGATTTCTCTTTATTAACTCTAAATCCAGCTATATCCCCAAATTGTTGTAATATTTCAATCAGCTGTTTAATACTATTTAAAGGATCTTCCAGAATTATAACTAAGTCATCTGCATACGCTTGAATCTTTATCTCATGTTCCTTTATTCTAATTCCTCTCAATAATTTTTCGTTCCTTATATTATTATTCAAAATCTCTAAACAAATGATAAATAGCAAGGGTGAAAGTGGACATCCTTGTCGTGTACCTCTATACAATCTGAATTGTTTTGTTCTTTCCCCATTTACAATTAAACTTGCTCTTTGATCATTATAAATAGCTTTTATCCATTCCATGAATTTGTTGCCCACTCCCATTTTTTCCATTATTGCAAACATAAATGACCAATTAACATTGTCGAAAGCTTTCTCTGCGTCCAAAAATATTAATGCCAATTGTTTTTGATTATGCTTCTGATAATATTCTATCGTATCTATAATGATTCTAATATTATTTTTTAGATGCCTTCCTGGAGGAACCCATTTTGGTCCTCATGAATCCATTTTTCTAATATCTCTTTTAATCTATCTGCTAATATATATGCAAAAATTTTATAATCAATATTTAACAATGCAATGGGCCTGTAGTTCCCTTTATCCGTCAAGTCTTTCCCTTCTTTAGGGATTAAACTTATATTTGACTCTTTCCAAGTGTTAGGAAATCTACTACGTTCAATCGAATTCATAACCTGAACAAGTAATGGCGTTAATTCGTCTTGAAATGTCTTATAATAAAGGGCCGTAAATCCATCTGGTCCTGGGACTTTCTCTACTTTCAACTTCCCAATCGCCTTCTTAACCTCATGCAATGTAATCGGATTATCTAATCTTTCTCTTTGCTTATCTAAGATTTTATTTATTTTTATTCTTTCCAAAAATTCCGTCATCTTATTTTCTTCCTCCCTTAACTGAATTTTTTCTTTAAACAATCCTTCAAAATATCTAACAAAAATATTTTTAATTTTATTTTGTTGATAAAAGGTATCTTGGCCCTCTTTTATTTCCTTAATGTAACGTTTTTCTCTTTCTTTCTTAATTCTGAATGACAACCACCTTCCTATCTTATTAGCATGTTCAAATTGTCTTTGTTTAGCGTATTTCATTTTTTCTTCTATTTCACTGGTCATTATTAATGTTAGTTGTTTTTTTAATATCTGTAATTCTTCTAAAGTTTTATGATTCTGTGGGTCTTTTTTTAATTCGTTTTCTTTATCACGTAACATCTCCTGTATCTTTGCTTCTTTCACTTTCTTACATTTAACCATCCATGCTTGCTGATTTATAAAAAAGCCCCGCATTACTACCTTACTTGTTTCCCATACAATTTGTTCTGATTGGCCCTTATTCATATTATTTTCAAGGAAATTTTTTAACTCTTCTCTTGCTTTTCCTACCACTGTTTCATTTCTCAAAATGCTATCGTTCAATCGCCAATTATATTTCCTACTCCCCTGATTAATTGTTATTAAAACTGGGCAATGATCAGAAATCATTCTGGGTAATATTTCCAATTTTCTTATATTTTTAACTAATTCTGTTGAGAGAAAAACCATATCTAATCTAGACCAGGACTTGAATTGTTCTGAATAGTAAGTATATTCTTCTTTTTCCCCGTTTACCTGTCTCCAGGCCTCCACTAATGTTAATTGATCCAATAAATTGAAAAAACTTTTAGGGAGTTTCCCTTGATTTTTCTTGCTGACATCATGCTTACTTTTAATTTTTGATCTATCTAAGAGTGGATTTAATACTCCATTCCAGTCTCCCAGCATAATCGTCTTGTAATTATATATCTCTAATTCTATCAATTTTTCTAGCAATCTTGAGTAAAATTTACTTTTATTTTCTAAGGGCCCGTAAATTCCAATTATCATCAATTTCAAATTAATTATATTTACCTCAACAATTATACAATGTCCTGATTCATCACTAAACACCTGTTTAGCTTCTAATTTATTATTTACATATATGGTCACCCCTTTTTTCTTTTTATCTATGGAGGAGGAGAATGACTGTCCTAGTTTTGGGTTTTTAAGATATTTTAGATCTTTACTTTTAATATGGGTTTCTTGTATCGCCGCTATATCCACTTTTAATTTTTCTAATTTATGGAATACACATTTTCTTTTATATGGGGAATTTATTCCCCGAACATTCCATGTCAAAATTTTTAAATTCATTCCCACCTAAAAGTTTTTGTCCACTATTCAGTTCCTTCTCTTTCTTCTGTTTCTTCTTCTTCTATTTCCGGATCGATAGAATTCAATTCACCTTCTCCTCCTTCTTTTCCTTCTTCTTCAGACTCTGTCTCTTGTCCACCAGCTGCTTCCTCCTCCTGCCTTAGATCAGCTTGCTCCCGCCTTTCTCTTTGCTTTCTCCTCAATTTCTGTATTTCCTGTGTAGTCGTTAAATTGTCTTTAACACACTCTTCTTCTTGTTCTTGTGTCTCCTTCTCTATATTACTCAATTCCTCCTTATGTTTCTTCCAAAATTCTTTTGCTTTCAGAGTTGTATTCAACACGACCTTCCTCTGCTTCCACAGGAAAGAGATCCCTTCTGTCTTTTCCCATGTGTATCGAATTCCTTGCTCTCTTAGAGCTTGTGTCATGAAACTATATTCTCTTCGCCTTTTTAATATAGTTGGATGTACATCTTTGAAAATCTTAAGTTCTACTCCGTTTATCACGAATTTCTTTGCGTAACTTTGTTGTAGGAACAAGTCCTTCACTCTCTCCCGAAGGAAGTAAATCACGATATCCCGTGGCATGCTTCTTTTTTTCGCTATAGCCGAGTTCACCCTGAAGATCCTATCGATCTCCAGGTCTAATTGCTCTGGGGACCAATCAATATATTGTGCCAGTGGTCTAATTAAACTCTCATATAAATCTTCTTGCACTTGTTCTCTCATTCCTCTGATCTTAATCGATTTATTCCTACTTTTTATATCCATTAATAGTGTTGTTCTAGCTAATTCTTCTGTCTTCCCTTCTGTTTTCGTTGCCTGTTCCTCCAATCTTGTTGTTCTTCCTTCCATCTCTTTTACTTTCTCATTTACGTACTTTAGTTCTGTCGTTATATTATCCAATTTGCTATTAAATACATCCATTTCTTTTTTCACATCTGCTCTTATCTCGGCTCTCATATGTTTCATTTCTGTCTTTACGTCCCTCATTTCATTTTTAAAAGTCAAGGTTAGTCTTCTTATCTCTTCCATGATGTCTGATCCTCCACTTTGGTTCGCTCCTTGATTTTCTGGTAATGTTGTTTTCATCTCTGTGGTTGGTATTTTAAGTTCTATTGAAGCTCGTCTCTGCAATAAGGTTTGGATCTGTGTTTGACCGCCAGCTGCAGCTTTTCTTTTTCCAGCTCCCATCATTTTGTCAATCGTGACTTGAAAATTGGATTAAAAAAAAATTGGGTAAATTAAGCCCCACGTAAATGAGAAGGGTACTCGCACTTGAAAGATAAATATAGACCACTGCCTTGTAGTTTCCTTATAAGAGAGACTGGACTGGAGGACTTCTTTCACTATCTTTATCCCTTCGGGGGGGGGGTTCCGCCTTTCGTTGTTACTCTCTCCACCAGTACTCACTCAACTACTCCGTCGCCACTATCTCAGTTCGTCTTCCAAACTCTATCTTCTGTCAATCTGTCAATCTTCCTTTTTAACACCTCCCAACCATCACTTCTAAACCTTCAATATCTCTCTCCTCTTTGATCTTTTTAATCTGTTTTCTTTCCACAAAAACTCTTCTGCCGGCAACACACCTCCTCTTTTAATGCCTCCTGGCTCTCGTCTTCCAAACTCTACTTCTCTCTAATTCTGACGCGGCTACAATCTCTCCCCCACTGGTCTGTTAATCGTCGCTCTTTCTGGCTTCTCTAACTCTCTCCTCCGGTCTGAGTCGTCCACCCACTTTCAAATTCTCTCCGTCTCTTATTTCACGTTCTCAGACCGCTCTTCTCTATAAAGCTTTTAATTCACCTTCCACCTCTTTCCTCTTTGCTCTTCGTCCCCACTCTTTAGCTAACCGTCCAGTGCCTCTCTCTCCAAGTCTTTTAACAAGCGTCCAAACTTCCCCCGTCTATCAGGCTTTGTCGCTCTCCTGCCGCTGCTCTCTCCGCTCTCTCTCCTCTCCCAGCTTCAGGCTCGCCACTCGTCTCTCTCATCTGCCGCGGATTGTCCTTAAATCTCTCTTCTACCGTTCCTTGTCCGCTCTCTCTCACTTTCTATCCTTCGTCCTTCTCTTAGTCCCTTTTCCACGTCTCTTTCGTTCACCACCTTCCGTCCTTCACTCTCCCACAACGTTCAATCTCTATCTCCTTATCTTTCCACTTCTCCCTCTGCTTCTCCGTGTCTCTGCTTCTCCGTACTTTTTCAAGCCTCCATTTTAAACAGCTTGTCTGTTTACTATCTCAACGTGTCCCCACAACTTTAATCTTTAAACTTCAAATTCCTTTTATATTCCTTTTATATCAGGATTCTTAACACAGTTCAATTTGAATCCCGTCTTGTAGCCAGCTATATAAACTGCTTTCAGTATTTGTAGATTCTAAGCCTTTTAAACCTTTAAGACATTTGAGTCACATTCAACAATCCACGTGTCTGGGAGTCTCTTCTCCCGACCACGCTTTCTGTTAAGTTAGAGTCCACTATTCAAACGATCTCCACCATAAAGATAACGTTGGATCCACTTACCCCGATGTTGAGTTAAATTTATATTAAGTCCAGATGTTTATCAAACTACAGATTTTTAACGGTGGTTCGCAGCAAGCCTTAAAAAAAGGCTTCCCAGAAAGGTAATGGCGGCTCTGCGATCCCGTTCAGTGCGTTCTGTGTGCCGATCTTCCCTCTCCACTCTCCAGCACTCCGCAGCTGATCTCGGGTCCCCCTCGAGTCGCCCCTGAGATCCCCTTACCAGGGGTTCTTTATTTTCTCCTTCTTAGATCTTTTATCGGAGAATCCGACCTCTCTGGGACATCAGTCCCCTGCAGCTCCGCAGGTTCCCAACCTAACGCCGCGTCTTCTCCACCGGAAGTCTCCTGAGTTGTCCTCAAACAATGACAATGACAATTTTTCAGCAGGGAGAAATCATCTGAATTGTAATTTTCATAGAATTTAGGATGAGTTACAAAAAGTAACAAAGAGATCTCATGATGTTTCAAAGACAACACTTCTGTTGGACTCGAAAGAGGACTTTTTGTATACTGTGATTCTGCAAGAATTCAAAAAAGTGGGAGATGTAGTAGTAGACACGCGGATAAACTTCTTGAAAATTTCAGGGTTGTTCAACAGTAGTTTAACAGTGGGTGCAAAGAAAGAAATTTTCAATGGGACAAAAATGTGTAGGGATATAAACATTAAGTCCTCCCTCCCCAATTACAATCGCAATAGAAACTATTCCCTTCATGGCTGCTACCAGCCTATCCCTTACCGGATTTCATGAATGTCCACATAATCAGGAAGCTCATCATTCTCCCAGCACATGCATTAAGGGCACACACAATATGACCGTCAGGACAGGACTAGTTCTTTCAAAGTTTTCCCCTCATACACGTCTGCTGTTAACTCTCATGTATGAGTGAAATCACACAGGTCACACAAGAAGTGGGAGAAGGCCCATTCACACTACATAATTATAGCACAATATTCCACTTCCAATCATCATGGCAACTTCCCAAGGAATTCTGGGATTTGCCATTTAGGAAAGAGCATTTGGAATTCTCAGCCAGAGAGATCCTCTGGTGCCTCACCAAACCACAAGCCCGAGGATTCCACAGGGTGTTGCCACAGCAGTTAAATCAGGAAATAGTGCTATAATGTTGTACTGTGATTGTTGCTGTTGTGTGCCTTCAAGTCATTTCTGACTTATGCAAAATTATCATAGCGTTTTCCAGAGCGAAGAGCGTGTGATGTAAAAGTCACCCAGTCACCCATGGCTGAGCAGGGAATCAAAACACGAGCCATTTCCACACCAGCTGGCCCTTTCCGAAACTGCATACCCCAGGATTCCATAGCATGTTGAAAATGAAATAATAGCGCTATAACAGTCTAGTGCAGAAATGGCCATGATATCCAGGGTCATAGTCCAAAGCTCAAACAACTACTTTCTGGTACTATGATTAATACCCAACTTTTCATACCAGGAGGGAGGCTTACTGCCAGCCCTGAAACCCTTGCTCATCTTAAAACCTGAAGTCTATTTACATATTAGCTCCCAACAAAGGCTTTAAAGTCAGCCAATCACATTCTGATTGGATTTTGAAGTCATTTTTGTTCTGCTCTCTCTCTTCTCTCTTATGTTTTGGGAGGCTCTGCACATTAAATACGCCTAGGTATTATTCCCCACCTCATCTGTTATACATGTAGGTATATAGCAACCATCCTCTCTTAAGGTAAGTTCTAATCCAGTGCTATGATCAGTTAACACATAGATCTCACCTGCCAGCCATGTACTTTTCAATCAACATGGGCACTGGACTTTTTGGGACTACAACTCCCAGAATCTGCCAGCCTCCATTATTAGGTGCTGTGATAATTAAGAGATTCTGGAAGCTGTAGTCCCAAAAGATAACTTCTCCAAGTCTTTGCAATGTTTAACCCATCTACTAGCCACTCTTTCAGAAGGAGATCTAAACATCTTCCCTCATACATACACCCAGAATGATACTCCACGTAAAAGAGGATCTTTACTCCACCCCCAGGACACCAAGGCATTGACAGAACACCTTTCCATGTACAATAAACACAAAGACAGTGGGCAGTGTTGATGCTAGGCCCATTAGAACCAGTCCTACTATCCTCATCCCCTTCACATTCCATGAACATGAATGGTTGTCTTAAACTGTTTTTGTTAGAGAATATAGTGTTGCAAAGTTTTCTGTAATATATAGTCGTACAAGTAAATACATTTGTGAAATGCACAAGTAATATCAGTGAGTGTACAACAAAATTATTATTAACATTAAGAATTTGTTCTTTTTGAAACAGATTTACATGGCTATTCTTTAATTCATTAATATGTCCTTTAATCTGAACACAGCTGAAATTTCAAATCCATCATCCAACATACAGATGAATTTAACAGTGGATATATGCTCTAGAAAACATTGTCTGTAATACTCTGTATTATTCTATGAGTCTTCTATGACAACAACATTCTTTTAAGTTTAGTATGAATTATCTCACCATAGTCCCTGACAAAAGGGATGGTTGAAATTAATCTTTAACCTCTTCTACATAAACAGAGCCAGTTAAGCTTGCAGCAAACTGAAAGGGGGAACAGCCTAAGCTTATATATTGCTTCCACTTCTGTGTTATTTTCTCAGATTTCTTCTCTTCTCCTTTGAGAATACCATATTGTCATGCACCATTCCACTCACAGTCATCAGTTAGTACCCATTTCTGCAATTATAATAGCTGCATTTCTCATTCTGTTTTTTTCCCCTCATGCATCCTCTGCCACCACTAGGCCTGAAGCATCTCCCCTTGATGTAGTTCTCGCTGTTTGCACCCAGCATACTCATTCTTCAGGCACAGATACACTGGGGTGATCTCCAGCATCTGACATGAGGTTTCCTGCTGATTGATAAGATATCTTTCCTTTCTTGAATCCTGTAAGACGATTCCCCACATGGGGTACATGTACCCTCAGGGGTACAAACAAGGACATTCAGGGGCATGAAAAAAAAGTTTAAAGTATAAGCCATTCTCAAAGGATGTTACAGCTCGATAAGGTTCTTGATTGCTCACGGCATTGGTGTTCCTGTCCCAGAACCTTAAGGGACAGGGAAGAAATCATAGAGATAATGAGAAGAATGGCATATAAACTGAAATTCTGGCTGCCACAGGCCCACAAACAAACAAACAAATCTTTCTCACACACATATACACACACAGCCTTCTATTTGAATTGCTGTAACCCACACTAGGTGACTTCTTGAGCTTCATGCACATGTGCTCTTCTCTCCAACAAGGAGAGAGCACAACTGGTGGAGACATCCAGTTCTGCCTCAAATTCATCTGAGGGAGAGACTTGCAGCATCAGCCACTCCTCCCTATGCCTTTGGTCAGGAGCAAACTGGATCCTGAGACCATGGAGAGTGTCTAGGTGGGTAACAGGGAACAATGGGATGGAGAGGCTCAGGCAGGGTGGCTGGCCTGATACCTTGCCTTTCTTTCCATGGGTGGGGGACATCTCCTCAGAGCTCACAGAAGCTTGCTGATGGGGCTTTTTTTTCCTCTCAGAGAAAAGACAGAGTGGTGGAGAGCGGTTAACTTATGGAAATGGGCTGCCACAAGTGAAAAAAGGTGGGAAGAATGCTAGAAGATCTGTGCTCTTTGGTGGTCTGGCAGCCTCAAGAGAGGAAGAATCTCCTAACAGCGCGAGCAGCCTCCACTGGAGCAAAGGATCTTAGAGATAAAGATTTATACAGCTGCATCAGGAATGATCAATCTCTGGTCTGTCTACCTGACTTTAAAGAGTGTGCTTGGTTTCAAGCCAGGCCAAACTAGGTTCCAAACATAGGCCATTTCCACACTACACTCTTATAGCATGATTATTCCACTTTCAACATCCTATGGAATCCCCAGGATTCCATAGCATGTTGAAAGTGGAATAATCACACTATAAGAGTGTAGTGCGGAAATGGCCATAGGTAGATGATTAATAGAACCAACTGACATAAAGGGTGACAAAAGGTGCTTTATCAGAATGTCTTGGGGTTGGGTGACTAAACTATTTCAACCTAATTTAATCATTGTTGCCAAATTGTTTTACTTAGGATTGCAGGGTGATGGGATGATCCTGACTTTAACTGCTGGCATTTTCAAATGTTTTGGTTTGTATTTTAAATTTGAATTGTATTAGTTCACCTTGGGCCAAGCAGCAGGATTAAAATCTGCAAATAAATAATGGCACAATTGACCATTATCACCCTGCAACTCTTGGAAGTGACCCTGCTGAGATGCAAAGGGGCCTTTTCCATCCCCTCCTCCTCTGTCAAGCAGGCACTGCAATATTTCAGCCACTACCTTTTATGGAGAGCTTGGAAAAGTTACTTTTATGGGGTTACAATTTCTAGAACCTCACAGTTAACATGGTGACCCGAATTCTGGGGAATTCTGGGGGTTGCAACCCAAAAAAATAACTTTTTCAAGCTTTGGGTTGTGTATACAGATCTCTGTAAAAAGAGGGAGGAAAGAAGAACCACATAGTCTCAAACTGATGTTAACTCAAATATGCACCTTGGTCAGTGGGTAGGAAGATGTCCTGAATACATAGACACGAGATGTAATAGATCCAGAAATGTTAAAGGTCTGGAAGAAAAAGGGAATTTTTTGGAAAAATGAGGAGAGGGGATTATAGTAGCACCCTTTACACACCGAAGCCAGTGTGGTATTGTGGTTTGAATTTTGAATAGGACTCTGCTGACCCAGAGTGAGAAATGGGAATGAGACTGACCTCTCCCTTAACTAATTCAAAATTCAAAATGTCTCAGAGGAAAAACTCTAAAATGAAAAGTAATAAGCACAGAGCAGAAAAGAGAGGAAGGAAGAATGGATGGATGGAAGAAAGGATAAAGCTTTCATTGAAGAAACATAAAAGTTAGTGGGAAATAAAGAGAGAGAAAGCTAAGGGAGAGTATTTATATAGTGGGAGGGGAAAGCCATGTTACATGCAATATCAAGTCATAACCTTAACACCATGAGCATGCCAAGTTGCCATCACAGCAAAAGAATCACACCTGTTCCCTTTTCCATTTGTCTTCTAAAACAGTGGTTCATAACCTTTTCTTTACCAGGGACCCCCTGTAAATATAATTTATTGCTGGAGACCCCCAACACTTAACTCAGGATTTCAATAGTTAAATTTAGATTTAAATATTTAAACATTTACTTAAATATTCCAATATTTATTTATTTGTTAAAGGTTTCTGGAGACTAGGATTCAAATCCCATTTCAAACACTGGGTGACCTTGGACAAGTCACATTCCCTCAGCCTCAGAGGAAGGCAAAGGCAAACCACTTCTGAACAAATATTGAAAAAAACACCCCTGCAACCTTAGGGTTGCCATAATTCAAAAGTGATTTAAATGCACAGAACAACAATGGGCAACTGCCAGGGGGAGATTCCTTCTAGTCATCACGTCTCTCTCCTTTGAGAACTGACTTATGGCAACCCTACGGTGAACCTATCATGGGGATTTTCTTGGCAAGGTTTGTTGCCTTTGCCTTTCTCTGAGGCTGAGAGAATGTGACTTGTCTGAGGTCAACGAATGGGTTTCTATGGCTGAGTGGGGGATTCAAATTCTGGTCTCCAGAGCCATAGTTTGGGTGCCCGTACATGCCTGTTGCCATGCCCCTTTTGTCAGGAATGCAGCAGTGGGGAGGGGGGCAAAACTGCTCCCTTGCTTGCAAAAGAGGGAATATTTTGGGCATGTGCACACACCTGCCATGGTGCCCCTTTCATCAGGGATGTGGCAACAGTTTCAATACCTGCACTTCCCTCCCCTCTGCTGCTGCATCCCTGTTGCTGCCGCTGCTGCTGGTGTCCAGCAGCAGGGCTTCTCAGACCCCCTGGGAGGGCTCTACAGACCCCCAAGGGTCTCCAGACCCAGGTAAGAAAGCACTGTTCTAGAATATAAGTCAAGACAGGCAAGGACTGTCTTATTGACTGTGCATAAAGCTGTTTTGTAGACACTTTTGGGAGGAGCAGGGCAGAAAGCCTTGAAATAAATACTTCCCAAAGGCACGAGGACATAGTTAGGGGAAGACAGGAAATCAGTGCCTTCCTGACCAAATGTAATTATAAATTTAATTCTAAAATCATGGTTGCTTCCAAAGGAAAGAAAGAAAGAGAAAAAAAAGAAAGAAATTTTTAAAAGACAGAAATTCTTCCTTATTTTGTTCAAGCAACAAGCTGAGGTAAAAATAAAACCTGGTTTCATTTTGCAAAAATTCAATCCAAAACTTGTTTATTGAGAACACCACATGATATGAAAGTCAAGGAGACGTGCCACCAGCAGAAGCCCTGATAGGGTATGTAAAAAGTTTTACTGGTACACCCTAACCATAACCATCATAGGACCATGTACATGCTGTTTTTCAAACTAAATGAAAAAGGCGGTGCGTTTCTGAACATTAAAAGGAGAATATCCTCATCAGAAAATGTCCACCATCATGACAGATACTATAGACAGAAGGTTCACAGACTAGGTCCTCTATGATAAGAAAACTTTCTCCTTACACAGAGACAGATGGCGCTCCCTGGGAGCTCCCAGAGCTTGGAGTGATACTTTGATGGGCTGCAGCCAGCCTGGCTGCCATGATGGCTGGGCAGTTATTGTCCATAAATGTAACACAGACAAGCAAAATTTACCTTCCTATAGAGGTGTCAAGCACTATGCAGACAGACAATTAAACTGAATAAACAGTGCCTGGTTAGATTACTATACCCATACTAATCAAACCCATAGGGTGAGTTTTAACTAAGGTTCCACAAATCAAGGTTTTCCTATATGTCTGAATGAATGGAAAAGAAATTCCAAACATCACAGAATATGTAACTGAAGGAAAACATACTCTGTGCATGTTACAAATTACAGCGAATTGAAAAAAAAATCTACCTGCATAATGTTTGGGATCCATTAAGACACTCAAAGGTTAATTTGCTGCTGATGAAAACGTGCTAGGGACATCAGTCAGCTTTTCTTTTTAAAATAATAAATCACTTAATTCCTTAAAAAATAAATATTTCCATAAACTCTGCCACTGTTTAAAGGAAATTGACCAAAATGATCCAAAGAACAGAAGAGATTATGGAGAACTTAACCATACATAACAACATTCTCACATGATAAATCATCAGATCATCACAGGATCCATGTGACTGGTGTGTCACCACGTTTCAAGAAGACGGAAATAAACACTATTAGCAAAATCAAACATATTAATAACTAACTTAAAACATGGAGAAGTTATAGCTGGATGTTAAATAAAAGTCCTAGCTTGAGTGGAGAATATATCTAGCCACAAACTCTATGTTGCTTTAAAAATAGGATTCCATTTGTTTATAATAACTATGAAGGAAATTATTTTGCCCTGTCAGCATTAGCCTTCCATATCTGCAGTTAGGTCAACTAAATTGAACACGGCAGCCATTTTAGTTTTATCAAATGCAAAGCTTGGAATACTTACATATTTGAACTACAGCACCCAGGATCCACCATCTAACATGGCTGGTCGCTGAACTCAATTCCCCAGAGCTGATAAAGACCATATTAGTGCTGAGTGTTGAATTTTAAAACGCTTTGAGAGGGTATTTCTAAATTACAATACTGGCACATCAGAAACTAACATGAAGGGCCTTTGGTGTCCATTTTAATCTGCTTCTGGAAACAAATTCCTGGTACAAATTTAACCACTTTCAAATTCTCTGGATTTCAATGGGATCTAAAAGCACTGTGGGCTCACTTGGTGTTCATAATAATGCTGCTGTTAGTCTTCAGAATTACTGTACTATAGTGTTAAATATTTTAAGTAAATTAATTCTGCTGTTGTTGTTGTTAATTCCCTTCAGCTGTTAAAAAGCAAAATACTAGTGAAATTGAAGCTACACTGACCTCTACTACATCAGACCTTGGTATCAGTACCAATCTTATTTTATGGGACTGTAATGGAAAGGCATTTCCTTTAACCTTCCAGGAAAAAAAATTACTTAAGTCCCATTGAGGGCCAGCTTAGTACAGTAGCTTGAGTGCTGAATCACCCACTCGGCCGTGGAAACCCAGGCAGTGACCTTGTATAACTGATGTTCTCTCTCAGCCCAAGAAAGAGGTAATGCCAAACTTCCTCTGGAGAAATCTGGCAAAGAAAGCCCTAGGACAGGGTTGCCATAAGTCAGGGTTGACTTTTAAGCACGTAACAACAGTTAAGTCTTAGGATTTTTCCGCAGGAAGATTATATGGCAAGTTTCACTTTCTCACTGAAATTGTGGGATGGAAGGAATCCTCAACCGATATGGTCCGTGGTGACACTAACTGGAGGACTGTGAGATCTAAGAAATTTAGGAAGTCACTTTTCCAAACTTGGCTAAGGATAAAATCCTAAGCACACAAAGGCACAGGCCCTGCTAAATCTATGTAAAGATGCATGTAAGGGTGTTGTGAAGCAATTAATTTTTGTCTGGTTGACTCCAGAACCATTTTACTGCTAGCCTTCTCAGTTTATTGTAAGATCATAAGCAAAATGGGCATTAAGAAAGATAATGTCACACAACCTATGTATATTTGCATGCAAAGGAGACTGTACAAATGATTTTATTGGACTTTACCACTTTCAGAGCATCCCATCCAGCCTGGCCAGTGGTTGGAAGAGTTGTGTGACCAGTAACTCATATCAGGTAATTTTTCCAAGTTCTTTCTTCTCTTTCTGGTTACTTTTGTAGGGCCAGGTGAATTTTATGTATGGTTTTTGTGTGCCTTCAAGTCATTCTTGGCTCATAGGGTGCCCCTAAGGCAAACCTACCATGGCTTTTCTTGGCAAGACTTCTTCAGAGGGGATTGCCATTGCCTTCCTCTGCGGCTGATCTGCCCATGGTCACCCCATAGGTTTCCATGGCCACGTGGGGTTTGACCCTTTGTCTAGTCCACTACTCCAACCACTCCTAAGCCCCAATGCCACAACCAGTACAGCTCTCCATGCGCTCCTCCATGCTCTAAGGTGGCAGGGATTGCAGCGGGCCAAAGACTTCAGAGAGCCAGCGTGATGTAACGTTTGGAGTGTTAGATTCTCGGGAGCCCAGGTTCGAATCCCTGGTCAGTCACGGAAATCCCCTGAAAGGGCGTCACACACTCTCAGCCTCAGAGGAAGGCAGCGGCATCCCTCCCCCAACAAATCTTGCCAAGAAAACCCCGCGATGGGTTCGATTTCCTCACTAGACGGTTATAGCGCGCTGATTCCACTTTCAACATCCTATGGAATCCTGGGGTTTGCAGTTTCGAGGCCCCTCCCGAAACTGCAAACTCCCAAGATTCCATAGGATGTTTAAAGTGGAATCAGAGCGCTATAAGAGTGTAGTGTGGAAATGGCCTGTAAATCGGAAACCCAGCCACAAAGATCTTAGCCTCTGGGAGCGCTCAGTAGAGTGGCCTCTAGACCCCGCTTCCGGAGATCTACCAACCACCGCCTCCCCCTTCGTTCCCCCCACTCCACCCCCTGACCAGGGCCACGACTCCGCCGGCCTCGCCTCGCCTCACCTGACTCGGCACTTCCCCATGAGATTGAGTTTGCAGAGGTGGAGGTTTTCGCAGCCGACGTCCGAACATTCCTTCCGGACGCAGATCCGCACGGCGGAGACCGCCAAGACCCACCGAGCCGCCCCGCTCCGCGTCTGCCTCAGGAACCTCTCCTGCCCCACGTCCTCCAGGATCTGCTGCAGCTGCTGCTCGGGGAGCCCCACCTCCCGGGCCAGCTCCGCGAACTCTAAGCAGCCCCCGCTGGAGCAGAGCACTTTGGTGATGAAGCTGCACACCACCGGGTCCGACATCCTCGCGCCCCGGAGAGAGCGGCGCCCTCCTCCTCCCCGGGCGCGGCGCTTAAATCCGGGCTCGCCGCCCGCCGAGGAGAATCGAAACCTAAGCGGCTGGCCGGGAGGGGGCGAGGCGCCGCCCGCCCGCCCGCCCAGGGTTTACTTTGGGGGCGTTGCTCGGTGCCTCCGGGAGGAGCCTGGCGCTGCCTCGGCAAGGGACTCTGGGCAGGGCTGTAGCGCAACGGTTTCGAATGTCCAGTTTCGCTTTCCTTTCTGCCGAAGGACTCCGTTTCTTAGCAAAGCAGCGTCAGAAGTTCATCTGCCCCCTCTCCCAAGTGCGGAAATGTAACTTTTGGGGGCACACCTCTCAGAACGTTCTGGCCACAAGGGAGTAACTGAGGCCATTTCCGCACTAGGCTGTTATAGCGCGATGATTCCACTTTCAACATCCTCTGGAATCCTGGGGTTTGCAGTTCCGGGAGGGGCCGGCCCCTCCCGGAACTGCAAACCCCAGGATTCCAGAGGATGTTGAAAGTGGAATCATCGCGCTATAACAGCCTACTGCGGAAATGGCCTGAGAGTTGTACTTCAAAAAAAGGAACGTTCCAAGCCCTAGCCTGCCTTTCAGGGTAGTTGGGTGTTGCCTGAGGCCCTTTCCTCACTAGACTCTTATTGTGCTGCTATTGCACTTTCAACATCCTATGGAATCCTGGGGGAGGGGCCTTTGAGGCCTCTCCCTAAACCACAAAGCCCGGGATTCCATAGGCTGTTGAAAGTGCAGTAATAGCACTAGAACAATCTAGTGCGGAAATGGCCTGACAGAACATCTCTGCATGGCGGGAACGCTCTACCAGGGAATCATGTTGCTAGTAAAGTAAATTTTGAAGTAGAGTCCTTCATTTTCACAATTGTGACACCCGAAGCAGAAACACTGGCAGATGAGCCGGGGTATAACAATTCTGCTAGCCTTCATCTCTCTCAGAAGCAGGGCTTTTGTAAAGCAAATGGGTCTTTCCCACCCCAGACCAAGCCACCCCCACAATCTCTGGGCTGGGACAGTTCATAGGAATACATTGTTTGCAGAGCAAATCCATTTCCCTTTCAGTGACTGTGGAGATGGTATCTAGCTCAGAGGGAATAGAGGTATTCAGGGGAGTGGGAGATGCTGTGATAGTCCCCACTTATGAAATAGTCCTGGGACTTTGACCCACAACACCACTGCATATGGCTCTCCAAATGTTCTTGGAGTCTTTGACCCACAACACCACTGCATATGACTCTCCAAATGTTCTTGGACTATAGTTCTAAGGGATGTTCACTGTCTGCTATGACAGACGGAGCTCCAAAAAGTCCAGGCACACTTGGAAAGCCACACTTTGCTAGACCCCATCCCTTCAACTTGCATGGGTGTTCCCTCTCATCGAAACTGTTTTTTTTCCCCGCAACCTCCTTCAGCACTTGCAGGCCACATATACGAACTGGGGAAAAGTCCTCCTTAATCATGCTCTCCCTAGGACAGCTGATATAGTGTAAAGGACTGAGGAATTCATACTATACATCCTCAAGGTAAGCTTTGGACCAAATGACTTCACAAACTACAGTGCTGGGGGATTTTGCATGGTCCCAACAAGGCCAGGGATGAGATTTGTCTTAAACTGGGGCAATATTTCTACTACAGATCCTTCAGTCCCTCAGCCAGCATGACCACTGGTCTAAGAACTGTACTCCAAAAAGTTATTGTTTCCACAAACTTGTGTAGGTAGAACTTTTCCTATTTATTCATCTATTAAATGTATATAACTAGGCACCAAAAAATACCAAATGCAATATTTGAAATCATGATCCATTGTGGTGTAGTATTTTGAGTTTCAGATCAGGACCTTAGGAGACAAGAATTTGAATTGGTGCTCAGCCGTGGAAACCCAGTTGGTATCCTTGGGCAAGTCACACCCTTCCAGCCTCAAAGGAAGGCAAACAATCTCTGAACCAATTTTGTCAAGAAAACCCCATGACGGGGACATCATCAATTGAACTCAACTGTAAGTTACATGACAATAACAGCAACAAATATAGGGAATGTAAAATTGCAATATACTGAAATGACAAGATAACACAAAACAAAATTTAAAAAATTAACATAAAAGACTTCTTCCACAGAGACAAGTGACACAATTTTGTATAGTAGATAATATTAATATGCCTTGGAGGAAGGAAGCATGAAAACTGGACGAATAAACACCAACAATTTAAGTTATGCAGATGACACCATACTGGTAGCAAAAAATAACAGAGACTTGGCATGATTACTGAAGAAAGTAGTAGCTATTGTACTAGTGAAGAAAATAGGCTGAAGAAAGTAGGCTATTGTAGTAAGAAGGGTTGTGTTTGCCATTTTATCTGCAGCCCAGACAGGTACAGTGTGAATGACAATGACAGCCTATGCCTTTTTTGTTTTCTGCTTCTTTCCACGTATGCAATGCCTACAACAAGAGGGAGGGGAGCTGCAACCAGCAAGATAACTGCGCCAAGCTCCATGTTTGACAGTACCTTCTCTAAGTTTCCCTTATGCAAGAGGTCTCGTTCCTTATGGAACCAAAAGCTCTGAGACTGCTGCTGTCATGCCCTACCTTGGAAGACCCTGACAGTGAGGAGGAGGGCTCTGAATCTGAGGCAGAAGTTTGCCAAGAGGAAAATAACAACCAGCAGAAGGGACCTCAGCAGGGGGAACAAATATCAGAAGACAAAGCAACACAGGCTCCTACCTTGTTGGAAAGACAATGTGAGAAAGAAGGCCTCAGGTGTTCACCTTGTTTCGCTTTACGCTTCAATGAGGGAACAGCTGCAGCAACATCATTAGCCTACAAAAGGCAAACAACTGGTCTATGTCCCCAGGGTCCACAATTGATCTTCCTGGTGGTTGAAGTGCTGTGCTTTCCTGAATCCTGACTCTCTTAGACTTTTGCTTCCCTGAAGCTGATTTGGATTTGCCCTTGTGGATTTGTATGCTTTGGAACTTTGAATTCTTGACCTGAACATAAGCCATTTCCACATTACACTCTTATAACGCGTGGCCGGCCCATCCCGAAACTGCAAACCCCAGGATTCTGATGTTGAAAGTAGAATAATCGTGCTATAAGAGTGTAGTGCGGAAATGGCCTTAGTTTGGACAACTCCCCCTCTCTCTTTCTGCTGTGAGTAAAGCTCTGCCCTGCCTATCTGCTATTTGGCTGCCTAGTCTGTCTGTGACATGGCAGCTGTTTGCAGAAGGAGTGGACAATAAGATGGCTTTCAATATTCAAGCAATCTGTGTTTACAAAACTGCTGCATTGGCTGGAGAATTATGCACATGCAAAAGTGAGTGGTGCTAAATATGATGATCCTATAGGCAGGAAAGGCAGCTGGGTCTTCTTGCTCGTGTGCCTTGATGGGTAAAAACTCCTCCTGTCTTTTAATCTATTAACACTCTTCTTTGTTGTTTTAGGCTCTTTTTCAAAGCCCAAACCTGCAGCAAATCAAGAAAAGTCAAATGCTAAGAATCAGAATAAATCCATACCTGAGCAATCTTTCAACATGAACACTTTTATGAAGGTAGACGCAAACCAAGTTGAGCCACTCCATTTCTTAGTGCATGACCCAACTAGGTTCAATAGGTCTAAGCCAGTATTTCTGTATTTTTATGGCAAAGGTTTTCAGCCTTCCTAGACCCAGGGTTCCACCATGGTACTAATTTTCCATGGTGATGGGACTGCATGCTCCTGTGAAGTAAAAGGCCATGTTGACAGTAGCTGTGCCCCTGTTTTTGTCTCCTATGTCAGACAGGCTTTTTTGGAGGAGCAAGACAGAATGTGCCAAACACAGATACTGAGAAAATATGGCCTAGGACCAAGAAATTAAGCAGGAGAGCAATTGATTGAATTTTGCAAGGCCAAAAGTTTGTTCATCACAAACATATTTTCAAGCAACCGGAGAAGTGACCGTAACACATGGACATCACCTGATAGCCAATATAGAAATTAAATGGACTACGTAATTGGAAGCAGAAGTTGGAGAAGCTCTATTCTTTCTGCAGAAAACAAGACCAGGAGCAGATTGTGGCATAGACCATGAACTGCTTATGTCAAAAATTAGAGTAAAGTTAAAGAACAGTAAAAAAGTCATCATGCCAAAATACAAGCAGAAAAACTAACCTGTAGAATTTTAAGATGATATAAAAAAAATCAATTTGAACTATTGAGCCTAAATTACCAGAAGCCAGAATTCTGGGCTCAAACCAGAATCATTGGGCTCAAACCAGGGTCAGGGTAGAGGGACATTATTAAAAGCCAAAAAGGATGAAAAGCCTCATGGGATGATAGCTGAAACTCTTCAAGCAGTTAAGGACAGACAAGAATCAAAAGTAAAAGGGACAGAATTAGGATCAGAACCCTGAATACAATTGTTCAACAACCTGTGCACAAGGATAAAGAGAACTACTGTAACAATTAATGCAGAGAAATAGAAGATGGCAAAAAAAAAAAAAGGTAGAACTGGAGACCTCTTCCACAAGATCCAAGAAGTAAGGGAAATTTAAACTACAGTAATTGTGAGGACGCTGTATGATCAGCAGGGGAACACACTGCATGACCAAGAAGAAATAAAAAACAGAAGGAAAGAATACACTGAAGAGCTATATAAAAGAGATGAAAAGACGACAGATTTGTTCAAGGAAAGAAGCTTCTGAAGATGAACCCAAAGTTTCAGAAAGAAAAGTAGAAGCTGCACTCAAAGTACTTGGAAGAAATTAATCATCTGGAACAGACAGCATGCAGCTGCCTAAATACCCTAAAGGCTCCAGATTCCGTCTAATCTTGGAAGCTAAGCAGAGTGAGCCCTGGTTAATCCTTGGACAGGAAACCACTAATGAATACCAGATCCCGTAGGTTATATTTCAGAGGAAGGAACTAGCAAAACTACCTCTCATTATTCCTTGCCTAAGAAAACTCTATGAAATTCACAGGGTCATCATAAGTTGATAGGTGACTTGAAGGCACAGAGAGAGAGAAAAAGAGGGAGAGAGAGATCCACACCAATACAATTTTTCAAACAACAGAGGCAGACTCTGCTCTAATTCTAAAATTAGTTAGCAAATATGGAAAACAAAACAATGGCCCACGGTTTGGAAACACTTAATATACATTCCAGTCCCCAAGAAAGGGGACACCAGGGATGGCAGTAACCACTGGACCTTTGCATTAATCTCCCATGAAAGCATAGTGATGCTCAATATTCTACTATAAAGGCTTTTATCATTTAGGGAGTGAGAAATGCCAGAAGTCCAAGCTAGGTTCAGAAGAGGGAATGTATTACAAACATATGCTGGATAATGGAATGTACCAAAGAATTTCAGAAGAAAATCAGCCTGTATTGTATAGATTATAGCAAAGCCTTTATCTAGATTATGAAAAACTATGGATTGCTCTTAAAGAAATGGAAAATGTACCATGACATTCGATTATCTTAATGTATAACCTGTACTCAGGAGAAGTAGAATGGTTCCCAGTTGGCCAGGGGATCAGGCAAGGCTGCATTTTATCACCCTGTTTGTTTAACTTGTATGCGTATAATATGCAAAACTGGATTAGACTCTAAGGAAGGAGGTGTGAAAATTGGAGAGAGGAACATCAACAAATTAAGGTATGCAGATGAAACCAAACTACTGGTAGAAAAGAGCAAAAACATTGAATGACTGTTGAAGGACATCAAG
>CAOLHI010006612.1:0-27991 GCA_948474755.1 Ctenosaura bakeri
CCCTCTGCACGGGACCAGCTCCCTGCAGAAGGGAGCACGATGGGCTCCACCTGTTCCTTCCACAGCACAGTCGGGCATTTCCCAGGCTGTGCTGGGGAAGGAAGCATCACCGTTGTGCTTTCTGCCCTTCGCAGGACAGGTAGGTATGGGAGCGTCAAGTGATCATGGGCACTACATGGGTTTCGTTTGGCAAATACCCCATGAGCTCAATGTATGGGGCTGGCAGTGGGCTGGCAAAGGCATTGTGTAGAATCACAATCGGCCAGTCGCTGCCATCCTGTCTCCACAGCAGGACAGCCCCCTTGTGTGGAAATGGCCTTAGTGTTCCTCTATGCCTGCACTTTTAACCCTGTGAAGTAAGACAAGGCAGAAGTCACTCTTTGTGTTTCAGGTGGACTGGCTGTTACCTTGCTTGATGGAGATGTAGTAGGGACAGAGAAACAAGGTCACTTTTGATCATGTGTCAGATCAGGTATATATGAACTATTTTTTTTCTTAATCATTCTTTTTGCCATCACTTTTCCTCCCACAATATTTCTGAAGTTACTCCTCCAAATGTACCTTTTGCTTTGGTTTTCTTCCCTGGCCCATAACAGCATCATGTTTTAGCAGAGAGGATTGAACTAGAATCCGGTTACGAGAAGAACCCCGTTGAGGATTCCTCATCTCTGCCATTATGAAAGACCAAAGTCTATCCTCTATTATTCCCTGCTACAGAGACCAAAGGAGATTGGAAGCTTTATAAGCTGTTAAGGCTGTACCAATTAGGAACGTACTACGAAGACTCTTGAAAAAAGAAAAAAACTAGGTAGCACAAAGAGTGTGATAGATTACATGAGAATAACACTTATAATAATGACATTAATCCTCCATATGTGTAAACTAACTCTGCAGGAGAGACATTGATAACAGATGCAGTTTAGTTACAATGTAGGATTAATTAATGGCAAAGACTTTTTTATTCTATTTTTTAAATGCAGAATTTATTGATTGATTCCTGGTAAATAGGGGGAACCATTTAATTAAGTGCAACTGCAGATGTAATAACTCTCCCAACACTGATAGGGTGCTCCACAGCTAATTGCAGAAGCTGGTTTTTGGATTTTTGCTCATGCTGGTTGGGTTCAGCACAAAATCACAAGCATACCTTTAGTACACATATTTATGGGGAGGTGGGGGGGACGTTCTACAATGTACCTCATCATAACATAAGCTTACCCAGTATTGGCCTATTGTAACAGCTTTGTGCCAGGTTATTGACCCAGAAGTAGGTAACCCTTTGTTGTACCCTATCTGAGGGTGTGTTTCATTTGTTACATATGTTAGCAAAGTTTGGTTTGGCAGCTGCATGCACGCAGATTCAGTCCCTGCTGTAATTTCAAATTGGACTGATTTCCATGGAATACAAACACATTGAGTCTGCTTTCTTAAGTAAGAAAGCTAATCTTTCTTTCTTTCTGTGACAGAAAGAAAATTCTAACTAACCTACTAGGTATAGAGTTAGAGAACCATGCCTTCTTCCTTCTCTTGAAACAAAATCATGGTATTTTCTCCTTCTTAAAGGATTACAAGAAACTTTGGAAGAAGTGGAGAGAATGACATCAGCAAGCACTAACAGCAACAGTCTTGGCCCAGAAGGCAAAAATAAGCAGGCACAGGAAAGTCTAGGAAACTTGAGTTCTTCTTCGTGGTCTCTGTGCCATCATACACTAGGAGCTTTAGCGCCTGCGCGGTAGCGTTCGGAAACTTCTAGAGCTTGTTCGCTTGGCGGGAACCCCTCCCCCACGCCGGTACTGCGCATGCTCCTCCCGCCGAGCAACGGTCTCTCCTCAGTTCTTTCTCGTCCGCCGTCGCGTACGGAAGGTTCTTCGGTTTGTTCCTCTGACTTTTGTGCTTGGCTTGCTGTTTCACGGTTTTACGGACTTTTGGACTGTCTCTGACCTCTCTTTCGGACTCCCCATTCGGTTTTTGGTGATTTCGGATCTTCACAGTTTGGCGTTTTTCGTCTTATGTCCGCGCTCTTCAAAAAGTGCGTGTCCTGCGGGCGCAAAGTTGCCCTCAACGACGGCCACCAGGAGTGTCTCTTCTGTTTGGGTGAGTCCCACAACACTCGGACTTGCCCAATTTGCTGGGATTCTCCCAAACTCTCCGCAACCGGTCCGCGAGACTTAAGTCTTATTGTTGGGAACAGTCTCTGCGGGCGATAGACGAGACCTCCACTTCCAAAATGGCCGACAAGAAGACGACCACGCCATCGACGGTATCGGCGGCTCCGTTCCGTCCACCTCGTCGGTATCGGGCTCGGTCCGGCGAGAACGCCGATCTTGGCGTTACCGAGGATCCCGAAGCTGTCGGCGGCTGCCAAGTCAGCGAAAGGATCCTCGACGGCGAGGAAGGCTGAGGCTCCCCTGAAGAAGAGGCCTGTTAAGAAGCGCCCTGCTCCGGATGGAGACAAGGGCAGGGAGAAGGAGAAGAAGAAGAAGAAGGGAGAAGAAGCGCTCCCCGGCTGGGGACGTTCAACCTCCTACTCCTCCTCCTACTCAGCAGCCTTCCAAAGGGCGAGGCGAGTCCGTCGATCTCTCGGACGATGAGATCGAGGACGTTCCCCAACAGCGCCCGGACTCGCCTGTGGCAGACCCTCCAACCCTGGTGGAGGAGCACCACCGCCCTTTCCAGCCATCGCAGGTCGGCCGACCTGCAGCAGAGAGAGCCCTCTGCTTCTCCGGAGCGGCGTTCGACCTCCTTCAGGTCCCGGTCCCGCTCTTCGGAGCGTCCGGTGGCCTCGCTGCCTCCTAGGGAGATTTAAGAGGAACAACCTCGCTCGTCTGCCTCCAGATACACCTCGGCGTCCTACGTGGCCAGGTACGCGAGGGAATCTGAATGGAGAGAGCGCCCGGCCTCTTATCGGTCACATTCGCCATCGTACCGGGATGGTACCATCGTGACCCGAGTCGCTGGGAGACCTTCCAGAGGTCCCGGTCACCTCGTCGACAGCACGAATCGCGCTCGCCTAGAGGGGACGAGGCTCGGTACCGTCGCCACCGAAGCCGATCTCCGTCGGACCGCCGCTCCTTCAGCCGCTCTCCCTCTCCTCGATATCATAGGGCGAGGGAGCCTTCACCTCGATATCGGGCGATATCGCCACCTCCTAGGGTCACGGCAACGGCGACGCGCCCTACGGAGTCGGTGGTGACTGAGCGGGCTAAGACAACGTCAGCCTGCCAGACTACCCCTGTCACCACTAAGAAGGTGAAGTCCGTGGTCAGCCAGCCCAAGCGTGACACTGCCACTACCACCGTCCCGGCTGCAGAGAAGCCTAAGAAGGCAACACCTGTGGCGACTGCGAAGGAGCCGGAAAGCGAGCGGCGAGAGGACTCACCGAGCTCGGAGTCGTACGACTTGAGTGCGGAGTCAGAGGTGTCTGAGGCGGCCTCCCAGGAGTCTCCTCCGCTGGGATTCGGGGATCCGATCCCAGATTCTGCTCCAGAGGACGTCCACCAGTTCTCTGCGATGCTGCTCCGCATGGCCACTACCCTCAGCCTTAAGATCGCCGATGCGGAGCCGGAGGACGACGATCCAGTCTTCTCCGTCTTTGAGGGGAAGCAACCTGCCACGGCCCCGCTGCCTCTCCTACCCCGGATATCCAGACTGGTGAAGGCCGCTTGGGATAGGCCGGCCTCGGCTCAGCCGATACCGCAGCGGCTGGAACACCTCTACAGGGTGCAGAAGGATAACGCCGGTTATCTCTTCAATCACCCTGCACCGAACTCTGTGGTGGTCGAGTCGGCACAGACGAAAGGCTCCGGCAGGCAGCACACCACCCCGCCGGATAAAGAGGGCAGGAAATTGGACGCCTATGCAAGAAGGTTCTATTCCGCCGCCTCCTTGCAGATCAGGCTGTCCAACACTCAGGCTTGCCTCGCGGCATACCTGAAAAAGGTGCTCGATCGCCTTCAACCGGCGATGGAGGCGGTACCGGAGGACATCCGCCAAGCCTCCTCCGTGATCTTCAACGAGGCCATCTCCATCGCTCGGCAGCAGATGGCCTCCTCCAGGCACGCAGTGGAGATTGCCTCCCGGGTCATGGCGGGATCCATCGGCCTGCGCCGCCATGCTTGGCTGCGGCCGGCCGACATCCAGGAGGACACCAGAAGGAGGATTGAAGATCTCCCCTTCGACGGTGAGGGCCTATTCAATTCGTCCACCGACGAAGCGTTGGACAATCTCGTGAAGGCGAGGCTAACCGCCAAGAAGATCGGGCTACAGCCGGCCACGCAAGCCCGCAGGACCTCCACCTTCCGCCCATCCTGGCGACGATCTTCCACTTCGTCGTTCCAGCGTTCGGCCCAGTCTGGACAGTCGAGACCGTCCTCCGGCTTGTCGGCCAGACGCACGGTTAGACGACGCCCGGCTTTGTCCAAGAAGTCCTCCTCCGAGACAAAGTCTCGGTTTTGACGTGCCTGGCAGGACCTACCAATACCCACTCTTCAGCCTACCATCTGCACTCGGAGACCGACCGACTCTAGCTCAACACCTCGCGGAGTGGCAACATGTCACTACGGACTCTTGGGTGCTTTCCATCGTCCGTCTTGGCTACGCCATCGAGTTTTACGATATTCCACCTCGAGGCGCTTACTACTCCACCCCGTCGAGTCCGGCCCTCCTGGAAGAGATCCAGTCCCTCCTCCAGAAAGGGGCGATCGAGCGGCTCCCGCAAGAAGCCAAGACCACCGACTTCTTCTCCAGGTACTTCACGGTACCGAAAGCCGACGGTACCCTCCGGCCGATCCTAGACCTCAGAGGGGTGAACTACTACATCCGCCCCAAGAGGTTCAAGATGGTCACGATACCGTCGATCCTGCCCTTCCTCATCGAGGGGACTGGTTCGCCTCCATCGATCTCCGAGACGCATACTTCCATATCGCCATTCGCCCGCAGCACAGACAGTACCTCCGCTTTGTAGTCGACGATATCTGCTACCAGTACAAGGTGCTGCCGTTCGGACTCTCGACTGCCCCAAGGGTCTTCACCAAGTGCATGGCCCCGGTGGTATCCTTCCTGTGGACGAAGGGCGCTTCTGTCTTTCCTTACCTCGACGATTGGCTGTTGGTGGCGTCCTGCAAACAGAGACTTTACCACGACGTCCACATGACGTTGTCACTCCTGACCCGCCTTGGTCTACGGGTGAATCCGAAGAAGTCCCACCTCGAGCCGGCGAGGATCTTGGACTTCATCGGGGCGACGCTTGACTCGACCTCCGCCAGGGCGTACCTACCAGAGTCTCGAGCCCAAACCCTGATCCGGGCCGCTGCTCACGCTCGTACGGCCCCGACGTTATCTGCGGAAGCATCCAGCAGCTCTTGGGCTACATGGCTGCGACAACCGCTGTGACATATCTCGCCAGGCTGAGAGCGAGACCACTTCAACACTGGTTCGTCCGCATATTCGACCCCCTGCGAGACGAACAGACACTCCGACTGCAGCTGCCGGAAGACGTCCGCTCATCCCTCCGATGGTGGCAGTCGCGACTCAATCTCATGTCAGGGATGCCTTTCCAACAGCCGACACCGAAGGTGACGGTAACGACCGACGCCTCCCTGTATGGATGGGGTGCCCACTGCGGCGATCTCAAAGTCCGCGACAGATGGACCGACGACGAGACCGCTCTCCATATCAACGCGCTGGAGCTGCTCGCCGTCTGGAAAGCCCTACGGGCGTTCCGGCACGCCGTGGCGGGACGCACGGTCCTGATTCTGACGGACAACACCACTGCCGTCTGCTACATCAACAGACAAGGAGGGACTCATTCCCCGACCCTGCTCCACATCGCTCTCGACCTGTGGGAATGGTGCATTCGCCTGCACACGCATCCCGTGGCGGTTCACCTGGCCGGGCAGGAGAACACCACAGCAGACGCCCTCAGCAGGGACACCTCATCCCATCACGAATGGTCCCTCTCCGGAGAGGCATTCAGACTGATTCGAGACCGCTGGGGCGAACCATCCATCGACCTCTTCGCGACCAGGGGAAAAAGCGAAGTGTCGCCGATTCTGCTCCAGAGCGGGCCACGATCGCGCCTCCATCGGGGACGCTTTCCAGTTTCCGTGGACCGGGGAACTCCTCTACGCGTTCCCGCCGTTCCCGCTGCTCGGCCGGACAATATCGAAGATCCTCGCCGGCCGAGCCGACGCGATCCTGGTAGCCCCATACTGGCCGAGGCAACATTGGTTCGCACCCCTGCTACAAGCTGCACGAGACGACCTGCTCCGGTTGCCACCGACACCGGACCTGCTCTCCCACTCCGGAGGCCGAGTCCTCCATCCGGACCTGCCACGCCTGGCCCTCCATGCCTGGAGGATATCGCACTAGACGATCCCGTGCTCGGTACCGTCCTCGTCGCGGCCAGGAAGGAATCCACCCGTCGCAACTATCAATACAAGTGGCGACGCTTCCTGACCTTCGCTAACGAGAGGAGTGAGCCGGTATCGCCCGCGGGGCTCTCTACCGTCCTGCATTTCCTCCTGCACCTCCGGCAACAGGGGCTGGCGTTTCCATCCCTGAAGGTGTATCTCTCTGCGATCGTGGCATACCAACCGCCACGATCTGCTGCCTCGGCCTTCTTCAGGAACGATACCGTTAAGCGGTTTCTGAAAGGACTTCATCATCTCTACCCGCCGGTATCGCCGCCGCTACCGCCGTGGTCCCTCTCGCTGGTGCTCTCGCAGCTGACAAAGCCGCCCTTCGAGCCGATGGCGACCTCGGATGACAGGCTCCTGACCATGAAAACCGCCTTCCTGGTGGCGGTGACCTCAGCGAGGCGAGCGGGGGAGATCACAGCTCTTCGGTCCGATGAGCCCTTCATGGTCTTCCACAGGGAGAAGGTGGTCCTCAGACCTGACATCTCGTTCCTGCCAAAGGTGGTGTCCAGTTTCCATCTCAACCAGGACATCATCCTGCCTGCCTTTTTCCCAAACCCGACGACACCGTTGGAGCGGTCCCTCCACTCCCTGGACGTGCGTCGGGCATTGGCTTTCTACAAGGACAGGACTGCTTCCTTCCGACAGACGCCGCATCTGTTTGTTTGCTATGGGCGACGTCGGAAGAGCCTAAAAGTGTCCACCCAGCGCTTCTCCAAGTGGGTGGTGAGGACTATTGAACTGGCGTATGAACTCGCGAGGAAGCCTCCGCCAGTCCTGCTTCGGGCCCACTTCACCAGAGCTGTGGCTACTTCTGCGGCCCTCCTACGAGGAGTTGACCTGCATGAACTCTGCCGTGTGGCGACCTGGTCCCAACCATCGACCTTCGTGCGCCACTACAGGCTCGACTGCCGGTCGCGCAGAGATGCCCGGTTTGGACGTGAGGTGCTGGCTTCCGTGCTGTAGGACCTGACCCGCCATCCGACCGGTAAGCTACACAGTCTCCTAGTGTATGAAGGCACAGAGACCACGAAGAAGAAGAACAGGTTGCTTACCTGTAACTGTGGTTCTTCGAGTGGTCATCTGTGCCATCATACACACCCGCCCTTCCTCCCCTCTTTCTCAGGTCCCTGTAGGTTCTACGGCGGACGACAGAACTGAGGAGAGACCGTTGCTCGGTGGGAGGAGCATGCGCAGTACCGGCGTGGGGGAGGGGTTCCCGCCAAGCGAACAAGGTCTAGAAGTTTCCGAACGCTACCGCGCAGGTGCTAAAGCTCCTAGTGTGTGATGGCACAGATGACCACTCGAAGAACCACAGTTACAGGTAAGCAACCTGTTCTTCTCTCTCTTTTCCATCTCTAGCTATGTAAGCACATGAATCCTAGAAGCACATGGAAACTGAGTTGTATCTCTATTAGTTCCAACAACATGCTATACCAGGATTTAAGGGCAAGAGTTTGATTTGTCTTGGTTCTCACAAACCAAGCCACTACTGTGGAATGGGTGCGAGCTGAACCTGGCCCAGGAGACCTTTGGATCTCTTCTTAGCTGTAGAACACGCTGGTACTGGGTCAGCCACAAACTTGCAGACAAATGTGCCTTCCTCAGAGTGTTGCATGGATAAATGGGAAAATGATTTCCTTGGAAGAAGAGCAGGATACAAATGTGACATTCAAAGCTGGGGTGTTTTGGGGGGTTTTTTGCATTAAAAAACACCAGCACACTCTTATAAAGAAATACTTCATTTTCATCATACTATAGCAGCAGAGTTAGATCTGTGTCTGGGTGTTTTCATAGAATCATAGAAACATAAAGTTGGAAGAGACCCCAGGGGCCATCCAGTCCAACCCCCTGCTATGCAGGAACACTCATCAAAGCACTTCCAACAGAGGGCTATCCAGCCTCTGCTTAAAAACCTCCAAAGAAAGCTGCCTCTCAATTTATGGTGACCCTGTGAATTTCTGGGGATTTTCTTAGGCAAGAAATACTCAGAGGTGGTTTTGCCAGGTTCTTCCTCTGAAATATAGCCTACATCACCTGATATACATTGGTGGTCTTCTATCCAAGTACTAATCAGGGCTGACTCAGCTTAGCTTCTAAGATCAGACAAGATCTGGTGCCTTTAGGGTATTTAGGCCTCAGGATTACATACATGGATGGCAAGAATTAACACTTCCTCTCTCCTAGTAAATTGTCGGGATAATAAGTATAATTGGCACCATGTTTATGCCAAATAACATCCAAATTATACTGTAGATTCCAGAAAAGCAAAGAACTGGATTTGGAATTCTTGTGCTGATGTCTAAACCATGTCTCAATCCATCAATTTTTCTATGTATTTATATTCTGTAATTATACTCAAAGGTGCCCAAGGCAGCAAATCTCCTCTATTCTGTGCCAGAAACCTGTAATAAATATGCTTTAAAAAAAACCCAGTTGATAGAGAATGACAACAAAATAAGACCAAAAGCAGACAAATCATTGTGGCTCTTCCCTAGTGGAGCTGGCAGAGCAGAGGAAAGGACTACTTTCTCCAGATTGGACCAGAGATCACAACAGGCAGCATCAAATGTAGATGCCATCAAGGGAAGATCACAGGTGAGAGAATAGATTCAGTAGACAACTTCAGGTGCATGGATGCAAAGCAGAGAATTACACAGTGATGATTTGATCCATACATAATCACACCTTTGGACTACAATTTTCTCTGGTAACTTTCCAACATTACTTTTTATGGCCATTTTCTAGTCAAGACTTTTTTTTCTTGCTCACCATAAGACAACAGAAAATACTATAAAAATAATGAGCTGTTTCCAAGTGACGCAACAAGTTACCTTTTCAATGTTGTCAACAGGTTGCTTCTCAACTGCTGCAATGAGTGATAGAAATAAATCCCTTCTAAAACATTATTTTCCAGGCTCTGAGCCGTCTGCATCTCTGCACAGTAGGACCTCGGATGAAGACCTGAGTGGGCAGGTGTATAAGTAAGAGGTTAATCCTTAAGGTATCTTGGTGTCAAAGGTCAAAAAAAGAGTTTCAGTTTGGCTGGAGATAATTCAGGACTCAGTAAAGCTGACACAATGCTGTCTTAATATGTTTGATATCCCCAATTTATGTTACTTTTTAGGAGAGATGATGTGGTATAGTGATTACGATGTTGTAGTGCAAGGATGGAAAAAATGCAGCCATCCACGGCTGTATCTTAATAGCCAACAGGGCAGCAACCCCCATTTCTTTTATCAAGGTCATTTTTGTTGAAAGAGGAAGCCTGAAATATGGCAAATATGGCCCCCAAACCCCCAAGGTTCCCTGAAAGGACAGTGTGGCTCCCTAATCACATTGGTTCCCTGTCTACCCCATTGTATTGGAACTTGGGAGATCCAGTTTCATATCATCATTGAACCATGAAACTTGGGCAGGTTGAACTCTCTTGCCCTGACTTGCCTCTCAGGGTTGATGGAAAATAAAGCAGGAAGGAAGAGAGTCACATAGCACATAGAACTCACTGGAGGAAAGGCAGGAGATAAATATACAGAATACATTAATAGACTCTGCATCCCAAATTCCTGAAAGATTTCTCACCATGTTTTGATGTTAATATTAAACTGTGTTTGTGGCAGCAAAGTGGGGAGAGACAGAATTTGGAGCTCTCCACGTAAAACTTATCAAGGGCTGGAGCACAAGCATCCCACTGAAGAGGTCTTCTTTTAAGTATGCTCTTACATGAGTATTTATGTTTGAACTCAAATCCCTTTGAAATTAATGGGAATAATCAAGAGGCTTTAGCCTATCATTGTTCAAGGAAGCAATTGTGCATGTAATTAATTCCCTTTTCCAAGGATGCAAAATTAGCCTTACAGCAGGATGTTAAGTAGAAGATACAGCATAATTCTTGGTAAGGGGTATACAGTATACTCAGTTATTAACCTTGGAAGCACAAAATAACATGTCTCTAAACTAAAATGGATGATAGACCAACAAAGCCAGATGGTAGGCAGCTATCTGGAGCCTTTGTAGAGCTTTTACTGATAGCAGGAACTGGAAAAAGAATGATGCCTGTTGTTGCTGTTGTTGTTGTTGTTGTTGTTGTTGTTGTTGTGTGCCTTCAGATTGTTTTTGACTTACGGTGACCCTAAGGTGAACCTATCACAGGGTTTTCTGGGGCTGAGACTGTGTGACATACCTAAGGTCACCCAGTGGGCTTCCATGGCCAAACGGGGAATTAAACCCTGGTGTCCTGCATCATAGGCCAATGCACTGTGCTAGTTGTGCCACTATACCACAAGAATGGTTACACAAGGATGCATTATCTCAGCATGTATGGTCTAAAAAATAATAATGAAATTTTAAGCTAGATAGACCAACTTTCTTCAAGTTGATGTCTTTCAGATGCTTTAGACTTTTATCAGCCCCAGAGAGCATGATCAACCATCAGGATTAATGAGTGTTGTAGTCCAAAATATCTGATGGGCTGATGCAGGGGATCAGCTTCAAAGGGTGGAGTTTCAATTAATGGGCCTGTAAAGAGGAACAGCATTGTTCCATTCCATTCAGTGGAAGGAAGGATAGGATCCAGACCACTGCATTTATCATGAGATTTATCATTAATAAATTTTCTTACTTCCTAGGATAGTATTATTTCCTTTGTGTTTATGGAAATATAATGTTGTTGATGTTGCTGTTGTTGTTAAGTTGTTGTTAATTGATTATTTCACCTTTCTGGCAGGAAACTCAAGCTGGCTTACATAGCTGCTCCCTCCCCATTTGTTTCTCACAATAACCCTGTTAGGTAGGTTCAGAAAGAGAGATGTTGATAGTCTCCCACTCAAGGCAAGGTGCCCTCAGCTCTAGTTCATTCATCTAATCTTTAACAGTTCATTGAATCTCTGCCATGTTGTGGGATAATTCTAATCATAACTGAGCACTGGGGTGATTGTAGAATTATTTGTTTTTTATTCTTGTTTTTCTCATTGTTATTCACATGTGTTTCTTGCCCTTTCTCCAAGGTATTCAAGGGGGCCTTCTTGAGAATTATCTGATTTTATCTAGCCAACAAAAATTCTGTGAGCTAGGTTAGGTCAACTGCTGGGTTAAATTGTAACTTTCTGGGTCTGTATTCACACTGCACAGTTATGTCAGTTTGATACCACTTTAATTGCCACGGCTCTGTGCTATAGAATTCTGGGATTTGTATTTGGCAGTAAGGCACATAGAAATCTCTGCCAGAGAGCTCTAGTCCACTCAGTCTGAACTACATCACTTGAACTCTCTAGCAGAGAATTCCTAGGACCTCACCAAGCCAAAACCCCCAACATTTCACAAGACAGAGCCATGACAGTCAGAGGTATCAAAGTGATGTGACCTCAGTGCCATCCAGGGGCCTTCAACTGCTAAGCAGAGATTTGAGCCAACATTATGGCATTACATTACAACATTACAGAGATTTACACAGGTCTTAGTAGATCAAATCTGTCAGATTGTCTATAGAAAACGGCAATGGTTGTCTCCACCTACCACCCCTATGATCTATTTCCTGTACTCTGGGGACATTCTGGGAGTTGTTGTCCAAAGGAGTTTTCTAAGCTCTAGGGTCTGCCAAGAGTTGGGTCAGGCTCCTCAGAGGAGGGTCACTGTGTAACTAACTCAGACTAGAAGTGAGTGAGATACAACAGTTGCCATGGCAAACTGTCTTGTAGTGTATGTACATTACACATTTTTAGCATGTTCATGCCAGTTTAAAGGTCATGATCACATCCCCTCCAACTGCTTTGATTTGGCAGGTAGAAGTCCAATGAATCCTCTGTCATCCGGCTTTTCCAACTGCTCTTAAAAGGTCCCAATTTTTCTCTTCTCCTCCCACTTTCTTCCTTTTTCCTCCACTTACTTCATTTACTGCAAACTTAACTGAGAATCCAGAAGCGGCTTGTACTCAGTTAACTCAGCAGAAGGGAGAGGAGGGGTGTTATCTTGATGTTCCCAATAGGCTCGGGCAAAAACAAACTGCTGCAATCTCTCCTAGTTTATATGTTCTTCCTCATTAATAACTTTTACCATCTTGACCATGCCCTGATATTGCTCAGCCACATGTGTCCTGGTTTTCATCTGTTGGAAAGTATGGTAATATAGATTAGTTTCTGCCCAGATAAATCAGATTGGGCCCCTTTTGCTTCCCCCCTCTTCTCTTCTAAAAAGGAATGCCAAGACGAAGAGAGAAATAGAATGTCGTGTGTGTTTTGTGAGGTACATATGGAACATATTTACACTTGTTAATAGGATATTCTCTGTATCTCAAAAAATAATTAATTTTACCCATTCTCTCTCTTTTTCTTTCCGTCTTTCAATCTCTGTCCCTCCACCTGCTGTTTCCTGACACATCAGAAAATATTGTATGTTTGTGGCTGTGCAGGAAAGCTGACAAAGTTCATAAAACATTATAATGTATGGGTACTTAGCTCAATAAATAGCAAGTCAATAAAGATTATGTGATTTTTTTTTTTCCTAAGAGAAGAGAGCAGGAGTTAAGTTGAAGCTATTTTAAGATGGGGATAATTGTGAAGTCGTCTGTTTGTTTTGTTTTTTTGTTTGATAGAAACTGCACAATTTGCTAACTGGCGGTAATTAATTCCTCTCTAGCAGCCACGATGATACCACTTCATTTAGATTTCATAGAAGTTAAGTGATCACTCTGAAAAAAAAATTGTAATCCTTCATATCTGTCTGATGGCTGTTTAAGACAACAGGAGATGTAATTAACTGGAGAGCAGAAAGACAGCCTGAGAGGCTTTTAAGAATCAAAGGAAGGTTTGCTTGGCGGAGGGTGGCTGTGTCATGCACCTCTGACCTTTGATGCTCAATTGCTTAACCCACAGCTTTCCCTATGACTTCGCCAAATTACCCTCTCTTAGGAAAAGATTTCTGGCCACTTTCTTTTTTACAGTCGGGAGATTCTTTTTAATTCATTTCTCTGCAACGTGGCAGTGGCACACATTCCTTCACTTCCTTTGTCAGTTTCAAGATGAGGAACTTTTGGCCCATCAGATGTTGGTGGAATGCTACTCCCATCAGACTTCACTCCTGGCCAGCCTGGCTGGGGTTGATGAGATTTGTAGTCCAGTGTTGTTTTGAGGACAATAGGTTTCTGAGCCCTGGTTGAGGAGGAGCCCTGCCCAACAGGCAATATGATCAAGATAATTTCTGGCTGTATATCCTTGTAATTTTGATGACAAGCCTTCCCTCCTACCCTCTTTCCCCTCATCCTCTTCTACTGTCCCCACTTCCTTCCTTTCTCTATTTCTTTTTGGATGATGATCCCCAGTATTAATCATAATCATAATAATTTCTTACCTACCTCTCTCCAAGGCTTGAGGCGGGATACATAGTAGATTTAAATACAACTAAAAACACATAAAACCCTAAAATTCATAATTAAAAATTGACTAGGTAGGCCTGCAGGGAAAGATAGGTCTTTAGTACTTTTTAAAATTCAGAAAATGTGTTTTGCTGTCTAATTTCTTCCGGCAGGTCATTCCGCAGTCCAGGGGCAGCTGATGAAAATGTACTCTGGGTGACTGTTGCCAGTCTAGTCTTGGCTGGATTAAGTAAATGGCCCCCAGAGTATTACACTGTTTACTGGGGGTCCTGGGAGGGACACCTAAATAGCCTTACAATTACAAGACATGGGGAAATTAGTCAAGAGCACTGGTTGGCACTACGAGAGGCAGGGTAATGCAGCAGGATCTTATAACCCAATGTTTATGGGGTCAGGCCAAGTCAAGAAGCAAACCGTGTGGGAAATTAATGAATGATCTTTATTAAATACAGGCACACAATGTAAGCAACACACGCACACAGATAACTAAGGAAAATAAAGGTTGGAGTGGTATAGAGGGATTTTGAGAAGGGTTGTTGAATTGGGTGATACGACACCTGTCCTGAAGCCCGGAGAGGTCTGAAGATTGAGTTCGTTGGTATGGAGTCTCAGTACGTGGGACTGAGGGGACAGCTCACCAAACAAAGCAGCAGCAAGGCTGGATGGAAGTCCAGAGCGATCCAAGGATGGTCTCGGAATCAGAGATTTTTATAGGGAGAAATGTAACTGCAGGCTATGCCTTACTCGGGGAAAACAATGCATTTCGGGTGCGAGACAAAGCTTTGGAAAGGTCAGAATTTAGCATGATTGAGTTAAGTCCGAATTGACAAAGGAGGTAGCCAGTATGCAAACGCAGAGTGCTTGGCATTTGCGTATCCAGCTTGCCAAGTTGCCTACTCGGGGCAGGGAGTCCTTTGTACACAGCGTGCATACATAATAAGGGTGTTTGCAGAGAGGTCTCCTAAAGCGGTGATCTGGCTATTTCTGGCCTGCCTGGGTGGAGAATGGAATGTCCAGCAATTAGTGGCTGAGTCTACTTCTGTGCATGTCTGGGGGCCTCACAAACACTTGGAGAGGTATGGTGGAAGAGAGCCAAATTATTGATATCAAAATGATATCTTTATGCTAACTCCAAGTAGGCCTAACCTGCAGTAACAAGAGGATCTGAGTATATGGAGTGGATTGTATGGGAGGCGGTAATCCTGCAGGTAACTAGGACACAAACCATGTAGGCTTTAAAGATAATAACCAACACTTTGTACTTTGCCTGGAACCTAATTGGCAGCCAGTGGAGTGATTTTAATATTGGTGTAGTATGCTTACTCCTCAGTGGGTTAATCAATCCGGCTGCCATATTTTGGACCAGTTGGAGCTTCCAAACTTGGTACAAAGGCAGCCCAATGTAGAGCACACTGCAACCTTGAGGTTACCAGCCTGCGCACTACCATTTTTAGGTCTTCCAGTTCTAGGAAGGGGCGCAGCTGGTGTATCAGCCAAAGCTGATAATAAGCACTCCTGACCGTTGCATTATGAGGCATCTGAAAGGTTTCAAACTGGTGAAGCTTTAAAATACAAAAAAATCTGATTAAGATGTGTATTATTATTCATTTCATCAAGTCATGCCATCATTTCTTAAATGCTTGTGTCACTACCTGTTTAAACAAATCCAAAGTAGTATATAAATTTAAAAGGGTAAATATGATATCTGCAAATCCTTATGTCAAGATACCAAAACACCACAGATGGTTTTCCAGTTCTCATTTTATTGTCATAGCAACCCTGCGATGTAGCACAAACCCTGAGAGACTGACTGGCCCATGTTCACCCTGCGAGCTTTATGGCAGTCCTAATCCAACATTCTAAGCGCTAAACCCCTCTGACTAATCAATCTGCCACATTAATTAACTAGGACAGAACTTTTTCTACATTACCTTGATAAATGGCTTTATTTTGCAGTGTGACAAAAGAGTCAGAGAGCAGCAGATAGAAAATGGCAAAAGGACAGGTTTAGCCTGTTTTTAGGGAAAGACTAGGTAAAGCACAAAATACATCATGCAATCTTTCAAAGCTCCACTGATCACCCACAAGCTGTCTTTCTAAACCATCTTAACTAACAGAAGTGCATCTTAAGAGAAAATGCAGGCCTTTTTTTTTCATTTTCTGTATGATATTTAACACCTGTGTCTGATGAAGAAACCAGTGGAGATCAAAGAGCTTGCATGATGTATTTTATATTTTTTTAGTTGGTCCAGTAAAGATATTGCTGTGTTGTGAATTTTACATTTTGTTATTTACCTGGAATTAAGCTTGATTGACAGCGGCCACCTTTCTAGGCAATGGGCAGAGGTTCAGGCAGGCAGGAGATGATGATCAATGCCAAGGTAAAAACTGGCTAATGTTTCCTCGCAGTACTGTTTTGTGTATTTGAAAGATGACTGAATGGGATGTGAGTGGGTGCACTGCACCAAATGGAGACTTCTATTCCCACTACTATCTGGCATGCTGAAATGTCAGCCTTGACAGATTTTAGGCAAAGTGTTTTGTACAGAAGTACCTGCTCAAGCTAAATCCCTCATAAAGCATGTCAGGCTTACTGCATGTCAATCAACAATGTTTTGAAATGTATTAAACTTAATCTTGCAGTGTTGTTCCACTTCCCAACAAACGTGGCTGGACTTCAATCCAAACAAGCATGCTTCTCCCTGCTGCAGGATCCTAGTCTGTATGATTCGAAGATAGATGTGTCTTAGTTGTTTGTGGAAGAAGAAGGCTTCCTAAACAGCTGGAGATTTGGGGAGACTTGTCCACTTCTCTGGACAAGAAGGCTTCATTTTGTTCCATTCAGCAACTTTGCATATCTGTTGAAAGTTTGCAGGGCTGGCAATTCCTCTTTGCCAGCTAGCAAATGTCTCCTTCTGCTCCTGGCTGGCTGGACAATTCTTTTCCTCTTGTGATGGGAATGATAAGAAACATGCTTGGTTGGGAAAGAAAGAAGCCCTCTGCACTTCCTCTGAAAGATCAGGTTCATAGTTTGGCTGAGCTCTTGGAACTGCCAGGTTACTGTGATGGCCAGGAGCATCTTTACCATCTCTGGCTGGCATATCAGCTGCACCTTTTCCTGGCCACTGAGGTTCAATACTGGCCTTAGTTACCTCCTAAATAGACTACTGTAATGCATTCATGTCGGGCTGCCCTTGCAAAGTATTCAGAAGCTTCAGTGAGTACAAAATGCAGCAACCAGACGAATGTCAGGTGTGTACTTTAGAGGCCATATTAACGTTGGTCTTAGAAGAACTGCAGCAGCTTCCAATTTGCTTCTGAGCTCAATTCAAGGTGATGGTGTTGACCTGCAAAGCCCTAAACAGTTTAGTGCCAAAATATCTGAAAGACCAACTCTTCCCTTATGAGTCTGCCAGAAATTTGAGATCTTCAGAGGAGGCCCAATTGCATGTCCCTCTAGAACCTTGTAGGTTGGTATGTACATCCAACAGGGCTTTCTCTTGTGGAACTCTCTACTCAAGCAAGTTAAGCGGGTTCCATCTCTTTTAGCTTCTGGTGAGTGGCCATAACAGTGTTGTTCTGCATGGCCTCTAATGTCTGAAATTGCTTTGTTTTAACCACTTGGAAATTGTATTTTAGGATTGTTTTTAGATTGCTTTGAAATTTTTTAAAGAGTATTCTAATTTGGTTTTTAAATTGTTTCTATCTTTGTACTGTTTTATTGTTTATGTTTGTTCATCACCTTGGGAGCCCTTGTGGGCTGGAAAGCAATACAGAAATATCTTAAGTTAAAAAAATAATAAAAGCCAAGGCTCTGTGAAGGAGCTTTTCTAAGGAATGCCACCTCATATATGATTATTATCCCCTCACAATGCGACAAATACCATTTGGGTAGGTTTTGAGTCCTTGAGAAGTTCTATCTCCCAGCTCTTCACAAAATAATCTGGCATTTGTTGGAAGGAACTGGTAAAACCACCTCTGAGTATTCCTTGCCTAGAAAAATTCATAAGATAACAGGTGACTTGAAGGGACATGCACACACCCAAGCACACCTGTCTTACAACATGCATAAATGGCATGTCTTGAATTAGGTAAGCTGCCACAAAACAAATTTCTGACAGAAACAGATGACTGATTTATTCTAGTACCACTGTTGAGGTTGATGAGAATGGTAAAAACAGCCTAATATGCAGATGTAATTACTAAGAGCTGAGTCATTACCTAGAAACCAGTTTCTATAATGTTCAGTCTGATTGCTTTATGTCAGACATGATATCATTTTAAACAGAGCACAAAAAAGACTCAATGCTATATAATTTCACTAGAATACATATTTTCAAATCTTTCCTGTCCATTGGCTTTTAGCACTAAGCTATAGCTCTCTATCCACAGTCCGATAACAACAGGGAATTGAAAACCCATTCCAGTATAATACCTTTATGAGTTCAATACCTTTATAACATCAGTTGAGCATTTAGAAATACAGTTTAGGCATACAAAGATAAGCGGGAGGCATACCAAGGAAATGTCAACACAACAAATATAAGAGCTGTAGGTGTGAATGATTCTTCAGTGTCTCACTCTTTGGAATGCTGGAAACTTGGTGACTGAAGGAAAAATTCATGGGGGAATTCTTATTCGAGGGGCTGTGCTTTCATTTTGCCCTCTGCAGGCACTGTCTGCATGATAGCAATCCTGAACAAAAATTGAGTGAATCCAAACACTTAAGATGTTATACATTGAGGTTAATCAGGGCTGAGATATGGGCAGCCAACCAGCATTACAGCTCACAGTAGCTGTAGCCAATATAGACAATAGCAAGAAGCACTGGGAATTCCTCTTCGGCAACATATAGAGGCCTCATGGTTTCCACCCTGATATGGCTAAGGCCCTTTCTGCATGAGGCGAGTGAATCACTCCGTGCCGTTACTTACTGGGTCTTCTGGGTCCGAAGTAACGTGGACTTTCCCTTAAGCCCTTCTGCAGGGCTCCTCCATTAGTCCAGGGCGAATCGGAGCTGTGTGAGGTCTTTAGATCCGCACTGCTCTGGCTGAAAATGGCAGCTTCCTGTTTCTTTATGGGTCTGGACCAATCACTGACGCAGCCACGCCCATGGCCCACCCTCTGCTGATTGCAGGCTCACATTGGTGCAAGCCTGCGCATCTGCACTAGTCAGCAGGAACGCAATGGCGCGCTCCAGACGATTGAAAGATTGGATTTTTCTGGTCTTCACTTAGTGTGCTGGAGGATCACTTTGGGGCATTTTGGTTTGACTAAGGTGCGGAACTAAGGTAAGTAGTCCGGACCTAGTCTGATCCAAGGTGCGGATGACCTCCATGCCAGGACACCTTGGCCCGTTTTAACTTCCTCGTGCAGAAAGGGCCATAGACTTGGATATTGAGATTGGTTAACTAAAGGAAACTTCATGGAAGGCAAGTTTATTGTCCACTCCTCCTCCTATAATCACCTTCAGTCCCTCTCAAACTCTGGGGAGGGTGATGGCTCTTCATGAACAATGTTAAATTGACATGGGGGCCTGTTGTAGGAAAAGCACATGAGGAACTTTCCTTCCATGAACCTCCTTAACAGTGGAATCTTATTGCTCAGAAAGAAGTCTTATTGAATTTAATGAGCTTTACTCTCAGATACAATGTCTGTTAGGAATGCAACTTGAATTAACATATCTTAGTATCCAAGACTATGCTGTGAAGTAGGCTGAGAATCTATGATTATCACACGGTGACTACATGAACTTTATGGGAAAGGTATATACAAGTCTGCTATCCAATGGGTATGGAGGAATTGCCATAGGCATGGATATAAGAGTCCATGCAGTGACTGTGGGTTTGAGAGGAAACTGTCATTCTGAGCATGGGTCTGGTTGATTTTACATTAATAGATAGTATAGTATTTATAATCATGCAGCACACACAGTACTGTGTTTATTGATTTGGGTTCCCCCCTTTTTTCCAAATTTCAACATGTAAATCCAGAGAGTTCTCTGTTTAAAATACTACTTCCTCATTAATAACTTTAAAAATCCTTCTTCCTTAATGAACTTTGCAATTAACCATACCCCTTTGATCACACCCTCACATTGCTGAGTCACATGCTATACAAATTCACAAAAATGTCATCTCTAAATGATGGCAGATATGGGAACATCACATGATTCAAGCGCTAGGTTACTTAGTACCTCACTCTGCTGACCCATGCTTCATTGTGGGCCTTAAAGTGACAACAAAGTGGATGGGAAGAGAATGGGTTTTGTATCAGGTCTCCAATTTGTGGATTTTTTGTTTTAAGCAACCAATACTAGTTGCCTGTGGGAAATGGAAAAGTGAAGCATTGAGGATCTAGAAACTGAAACTACTATAATTACTTACTTTCTAAGCTCTGCCATCTCTCTTGACCTGGTGTTTCCTTTCAAGCATGCAGAAAAATGGGGTGGCCAGGGGACAATACATTAGGTAATGCATTGAGCATGGGACATTGCATTAGAGTGCCATGGCATGCATCACAAAAGGAGAGGAAATGCGTAATTAAAAAGGGGAGGACAAACAAGAACACAGGTTTGCATAAAATTGACATCTGGTAATTTACATGTACAATTCAAAGAGAAATATAACATACCTCACTACAGTGGAGGAAATTGTAGTCAGGTGTCCTTGCTGAGTCTGCTGTCCAGGTGCTTACCAGTTGATGGACAAGTTCAAACAGAGGATTTTCCTCTGTAAAATGGGATCCATGGCATTTCCATTTTACATTCCCATTTTAAATGAGGAGAGAGAACTACTTTGCAAGTCTCATCACTTGAGCCCACAACCAGACTTCTAAAGTGCATAGACAAATACCAGTTTTAGCAACCATTGTATTTCTCAGTCAAGCATCACCTTGTAAATCCTTTTCATTTTGTGAAATCTGTGGTATTTTTGGCTCATGCTTTATGCCACAGGTATGTGTATATGTATCGAGCTTTTCTGCAGTTCTTGGGCTGCTTGACAGCTGATCACCCACAGGCAGGAAAAGTCATAATTAGTTTTTTCCCTGTGTAATCAAAGTCTTCACAGTCAGACCATCAGCCTTTAGCCTCAGTCTTTTGGTTAACTGGAAAGGTTTCTTCTTTTTGTTTTAACAACCAAATAGAACATTTTTAAAAGGCTTTAACCCTATGCTCAGTTAACACAGGAGTAAGTCCCCTTGTACAAAGTGGATTTTTCTACTGAATAAGCATGTATAAGATTGTAATGGAAACTGGCAATCCATTCTTTCAAGAATCCAATAAGGAGTTATGTGAGGTGATTAATTTATTCTATTTTGATTATTTAGTTAATTTGTGTCCTAACTTTCATCCAGTGTGGGATGAGCTTGGCTTACAACTTACATTGGCTTACAACAAAACAAAACAAAGTATAGCTAAAACCTATTAATACAAAAGTTAAAAGCTTATTAAAGAAAAACTCCTGTTAAAAACAGCAAATTAAACCTGAGTAACCCTAATAACAGTCCAATTGGCAGCTGATATATCTTTTCTGTTGAGGGATTGTATGTATGATTTCACTGTAAGGTTGTGAAAGCTAGACAGTGAAAGCTGTCAAGAAAAAAAAGAAAGAAAGCTGGTAGGAAGAAAATAAATTCATTCGAAAAGTAATGTGGGAGGAGAGTTCTATGGGTACCATAGGCAGCCAGAAACAGATATAAATGGGTCCAAGCAAGCCTGAGTGTTCCCAAGAAGCCAAAATGACTAAACTGAGGCTATTATACTTTGGACATATCATGATGCAACATGTGTCATTAAAAGAGATGGAAATGCTTGGCAAAGTGGAAGACCATCGGACAAGAGGAAAAGTGCATTAAAGGTGGACAGACTTGATAGAGGAAGCCATGGCTCTGAATTTTCAAGACCTGAGCAGGGCTGTTGGAGGTTTCTCTTAGAGTCACCGTAAGTCAAAGCCAACTTGACAGCAGTTAACAACAATTGTAAGTGGTGGACCACAAAGAGAGCTGTTGTATTTCTAAAACATCCACCCACTAACTCTACAGCAGGTCAGCCTGTGCAGCCAGCCCAAACCTTGATGTCCTACATGCAGGTAAGCAAAACCAGCTACATCTGGATGATAGCAGTATGTGTTGAAGCATGACACGTTCCCTCTGAAGAGGTAAGAAATCCCAAAATAAAGCTCAGCATAGAATTCCCCGATCCCTTTTTTCCTAATCTATGTCAGAGCTGAACTGAGCTACACAAACTAGAATTCTGCCATTTAGGTCTCAGATATTCTGCTCTTTGCTGCAAGTATCACACCTTCCTTCTCTCTGTTGCTTTCTCTCTTATTCTTTTGTTTTTTCCCCTGCCTACTATAAAGTGGAGCAGCACAAAAATGTGTCACACAAGATTTTTTTAACAAAGACTGAGTGGATTCAAGCACCACTTTAGTTACACACACAAAAAAAGAATCTTTGAGAACCTGGAACGTGTGTGTGTTTGTGTGTGTGTGTGTGTGTATAATTAGATACTGAAGTTTTACATATTTATACCTGAGCACTGATAAATTAATGATCACAACAGAACCAGGATAATTCCTGTCAGAGGCTTCCGAATCTCATTTGTTTATCCTGGCATATTATCTCCATGGCATTTTGTTGCTGTTGTCGTTGCTGCAGTTGTTGTTTTAAAAGCCCTGTGAAATACTGGAATGCCAAGCCACATTTTGGTAGATTTGGGGGGTGAGTGCTAAATGGGGTGGAGAGATGATGCTATTTTACATCTCCATGGTAACAACTTCTGCAGCTAGAAAGAAAGGTAATTTTCCATACAAAAGATTTGTGTGTCTCTGTGCCAAAAGGAACTGATAGAGTAGCTCAAGATAGTGCTGAAATATTAATATCTTCAGTGCCTTATGGACACTGGGTAACATTATGAAATAGTGCCCATGTTATGAAATAATGTCCATATAGCCTTGTCAGTCAAGGATTTACCTGCACTCATGAGATTTTGCTTCATAAGATCAGAGTGTACTCTATGAAACACCAACACAAACAGACAGTATCTGGCACTTTGTCCTTTGAGGTCCCTTTCACACTACATATCCTACACAGAGCTGGATTAGACACTCTGAGAAAGGAGACGTGAACATTAGAGAAAGGAATACAATAATTCAAGATACGCGGATGACACCACACTACTAGCTGAAAACAGCAAAGAGTTGGAACGACTCCTGAAGAAAGTCAAGGAAGAATGCGTAAAGACAGGTTTACAGCATAGCGTTAAGAAAACAAAAAAAAATCACGACCACAGATGATTTACATAACTTTAAAGCAGACAATGAAAATTCAGATAGCTCTTTCCCTAGAAGTCAAGATGACTAAACCGAGACGGTTGTTCTGTGGACATATCATGAGAACAGCTGACCCACTTGAAAAGACAATATTGCTTGGTAAGGTAGAAGGCAGTAGGAAAAAGAGGAAGATTGCATTACAGGTGGGTAAACTCAGTCAAGGAAGCCATGGCTCTGAATCTGAGGGACCTGAGCAAGGCTGTTGATGGTCGGGTGAACTGGAGGCCTCTCATCCATAGGGTCGCCATAAGTTCAAGTTTACTTGATAGCAGTGAACAACAGCAACCACAACGGTTGTGGTTTGTAGCTGGGAAGGTGGCTATTTAGAATTCTCAGCCAGAGAGCTCTAATGTCTCACCAAACTGTAAACCCTGGGATTCTATGGGGCATTGCCATGGCAGTTAAAGTGGAATCCTAGTGCTGTGATTGTGTAATGTGAAAGGGCTCTGAGAAGGAGAGACTGCTTGTAACCTCAGAAGTTGTCCCTAGAGGAGGGGTAGGCAAAGTCCAGTCCATAGGGATGCCATGTAGAGGAAGGGGAGGGCTTGTTTTCTGCTGCTCCAGAGACCAGGACAAGGAGCAATGGATTCAAGCTGCAGGAAAGGAGATTCCACCTGAACCTCAGGAAGAACTTCCTGACGGTCAGGGCTGTCCGGCAGTGGAATCAGCTGCCTCGGAGTGTAGTGGAGTCTCCTTCTTTGGAGGTTTTTAAGCAGAGGCTGGATGGCCATCTGTCGGGAGTGCTTTGAGGGTGTTCCTGCATGGCAGGGGGTTGGACTGGATGGCCCGTGTGGTCTCTTCCAACTCTACATTTCTATGATTCTATGATAGGATGAATCTGGGTCCCCAAGACTATGGCCCTCTTAGAGAACTCCTGATGCCCCCTTTTTGAAGAGAGAAAAATGCATTTTTCATTTCTAAAAGCTTATAGGAAGAGAAGGTGCAGTGTCCCACCCCCCAACAAAGTTGAAGAATTAAACTGGAAGTTACCAAGAAATACTGCTTTGAAAAGAAACTAAACTTTCCTGATTGTTTTAAAGGGGAACTCATGCTTTGCTGGTGCAAATTGCCATTTAATTTTAGTAGCATGATTTTGGAGAGGGCTGGGCACACAAGAAGCCCTGTGGACTACATCTACCCACATGTTGCCCTGTCCCATTGTACAGTTACGCATCCAAACTTGTAAGCTTACTACTTTAGGCACAGAGTAACAAAAAACCCATGCATGTGCCAATACAACATTCACATTTTCTCTAGAAAGTAAAATGCTATAGCAGCTCACATCAGAGCATATGCAAAATGGGAGAGTTTAGTCAAGTGCAGAGTTGCCGTACCACCAGGTTTGCCTCTTATTACCCAGATTCTAGGCAAGCCACCCAGTTCTTGTTCGGATCATCATTTGGCCCAAATTTCAAGTTCGTCCTTCCTTCCTTCCTTTTAAAAGGACCTCACCCTTCTAAGAGCTCAGATATGTGGCAGAATATGGAGGCACTCTTCTGTCAAGGTGTTCTGCAGACAAAAGTCAGCCTCTGCCTTTGAAATATGAGGGAAAGGGAAAGTGAGCTCCAGTGGAAGAAGCAAGGGAAGGGCACATTTTGAGGGCGGGAAGTGGGGCAAAGGAGGAAGCAAGAGGGAAGGGACAGTGAGCAGTGCAAGCCACAGAGTGCAAAAGCAATGGGGATCTCACTACGAATGTGAGAGATGAGGCAAAGAAGGGAGTAGAAAGGAAGAGAGAGAGAGGACATTTCCCCACTACACTCTTATAGCGCGATTATTCCACTTTCAACATCCTATGGAATCTTGGGGTTTGCAGTTTTGGGAGGGGCCGGCTGGTTAGTAAACAGAGAAGCGATGGAAACATATTTTTTTAAAAATATAAACATTTGTAAGTACTTTAACAGGAATTAACAAACATTGATTTGGTGATGGCCAGCGTGGTGTAGTGGTTTGAATGTTACATGATGATTCTGGCGATCAGCCATAGAAACCCACTGGGTGACTTTGGGTAAGTCATACTCTCTCAGCCTCAGAGGAAGACACAGAAAAAAAAACCCTTTGAACAAATCCTGCCAATAAAATTCCATGAAAAGTTCACCTTAGGGTTATCATCAGTCTGAAATGACTTGAAGGCACACAACAGATATCTTAGCACAGAGAAGCTGCTTATCATATACATTGTGATGAAAAATAAAATAGATAAAAGGAAGTTAAACTGTAGCACATATACATTAAAATACACATAGACTTTACATGATTCAGTTCTCCATATTAATCCCCAGTAGGTTTTTTGAGAGACCGTTTACAAGGTTACATTGTAAACTCCATGACCAAAGAGACATTTGAACATGGATCTCTTTATTCTATGACCAGCACTTGAAACATTACTCTGTACTGTTTTTTTTTTTTAAGATAAATTATTAATGGTAAAAATGGTGTGAATATTGAAACATAGTGGAAGTAAAACATGCAACAATAGATGTGTTGAATTTGCATAATTAGCTTGCAAATTAGATTAATTTGAATAATATGGAAAATAGATGCCTAGGTTTGAAGAAATGGAATATAGTAACCCTAGTTATGTATACTGTGCAGGTGCAGAAAATATGAAGTGTCCATAATCAATCTCAACTGCCAAAAAAGAAAAAAAAAAGATTGAAACAAGTCCAGGCTCACTATCCATTCCGGTTCTACAAGTTTAATCTTATCAGCCTGCAAAGTAACCAGTTCTAAGGGCACCTACAATCAAGTTACTTGTATTTTGACTTTGGTTGTTTGGTATTCATTCTGATGCTCGTGTACTCTCAGGCATTTTGGGCATTGGTTCTGGTACTGTTTCATCAAAGGTCAGTACTATGCCTGGGAGACTAGCTGGCTCTCCTCTATTATTCCTCACAGATGGCCAACGTATTTTTGTACTCTGGCGTGCTGTCTGGCAAGTGCTTCTTACTTCTTGCCTGAATGGTAGAATGCTATTCTGTGCAGGGAAGCTGTGCAACATCTGAGTCAGAGGAAGCGCTGCCAGAAAAAACAACAATGTTTGGACTGGCATCAGACTTGGCAGAAGAGGATGATGAGGTGTCCCTTGTGCCACCGTTAGAATTTAATGCTGCATACTATAAGTGGCACAGCAGCTCATAGTGTTACTCCATAAATCCAACCCCTTTGGTACAATTCAATGAAATCCAGACTGAGGAGGAATCTTAATTGAATTGTTAATGTCAGGATATGATTGAGTGGTTGGGTGGGAAAAAGCCATAAAATTAATGGTTTTGTCTGCAGGGGCTTGTCACTGTCTTGCCACTGTGGTTCCTTCAGAGGTCAGGAATTAGAATACTGCAAGAATACTGTTACAGAGAAGGAGATGAGCTTTTGGCTGTGTTTTACATTAGTGTGGTGGCCTTTCCCCCCTTTCACCACTTATGGTGTAGATGGGGCAGGTTGTGGGCATTTGTAGATGAAGGAAATGTTAAAAGACCAGGAATCCTTACAAAAATAAATCATTGTGATTTTCTTTGCATCCTTCCACATAGCAGTTACAGAATATTTAATTTTGCATGTGTTCTTCTTCTCTATGCAATACAAACAAATGACCAGTTCCAACTGTTAGTTCCAACCGGAGTAGAACCATTGAATCCATGGGAGTTGAACTCATTCAGTAGGCTTACTCTGTTTGTAACTAGTTGGAATTCACTCATGGTCATTTGCTGTAAAGTTTGGAAGAAATCTACTTTCTAGTAGTAGTAGCAGAAGGAGGAAGAGAAGGAGGAAGAGGAGAAATAGGGGAGGAAGAGGAGGAGAGGAAGAAGAAGAAGATCAGCAACTACAACAACTAATAGTAATCTTTATATCCCATCATTTTCCCAGTCTGAGACTTAAAGAAGTTTACAACAGAAAAAGAAACATAGTTTAAAACTTTCCAAATACAAAAGTTAAAAATATCATTAAACTATCCATAAAATTAAAAGAACTTTAAACGCATAGCTGGAATGATAGCAAGTAGGATGCCAGTCTAAACTCTCTGAGAGGGGAGTTCTAGAGCCTGGGAGCAGCCACCGAGAAGGCTGTCTCCTGCGTTCCCACCAAATGTACCTGTGAGGCTAGTGGGATAGAGAGAAGAGCCTCTAGAGAGATCTCAGTACATGGGCTAGCTCACATGGGAGAATATGGTCCATCAGATAACTTGGATCTGATCCATTTAGGCTTTAAAAGTAATAACTAGCACTTCGAATTGTTCCTGGAAGCAAACTGGCAGCCAATGGAGCTGTTGCAACAAAGGGGACTCTTGTAGTGTGCTGCTTGTAGCTAAGCCCAGTTAACAATCTGCTGCAGGTCTTGGGACCGACTGAAGTTTCTGAACACTCTCCAAAGGAAGTGCCACACAGAGCGCATTACAGTAATTTGAATGAGATTGTGTGATGAGAGGGGTGTTACTAGGATTCCTTTCAGGACTTGCTTCTTCATAGTCTCTGTGACTTGTGTGATGCTGATTGAGTGAACAATGAGATTAGCATTCAGGGTTTTTTAAATAAAAAAAAAACCTAACTGAAAGCCAACTATTCTAGTTAATTTTGAGAAATAGGAGAGGAACTAGCTACCTTTTAAAGAATGCAACTATATCTGTAAATATAGTTTTGTTCCATGGAATTATACTGCCACAAATTACCTTTAAAAAGTAATTTGCCAAGCTGTGAAAAGAAATATACCACAAACTTGTAAGGAAGGAGTGGGAATTATGTAGCAGTCCAGTGTCTGATGACTGCAACTCCCAATAGCCCTAAACAGCATAGTCACTTGTCAGGATTACGTATGGATGCAGTTCTACCTTGACTTTGGTAGGACTCCATCACTGAAAGGTCTAAAATGTTTCTTCA
>CAOLHI010006613.1:0-23115 GCA_948474755.1 Ctenosaura bakeri
TTCCCCCTTTTTTTTTTTTTTTCCCCCCGGAATTTTTTTTAGGCCCCGGGTTTTTTCCCCTTTTTTTTAAAAAAAAACCCTTTTTTTTTTTTTAATGGTTTTCCCCCCGGAAAATAAAAGGGGGGTTTTTTTAAGGTTTTTTGGCCCCCAAAAAAAAGTTTGGGGAAAAAAAAAAAAAAATTTTGGGGGGTTTTTTTTTTTTTTTTTCCCCCCCCTTTTTTTTTTAAAAACCAAAAGGGAAAAAAGGGTTTTTTTTTTTTTTTTTTTCCGTTTTGGGAAACCCTTTTTTTGGGTTTTTTTTTTTTTTTTCCCCCGGAAAAAACCCCCCTTTTTTTGTTTTTTTTTAAAAAAGGGGGGTTTTTTTGGGGGGGGTTTTTTTTTTTCCCCCCAAAAAAAAAAAAAAAAAAAATTTTAAAAAAATTTTTTTAAAAATTTAAACCCCCCAAAAAAATTTTTTTTTTTCAAAAAATTTTTTTTTTTTTAAACCTTTTCCCCCCCAAAATTTTTTTTTTTGGGGGGAAAAAAATTTTGGGAATTTTTTTTTTTTTTAAAAAAAAATTGGGGTTTTAAAGGGTTTTTTTGGGGTTTTCCCCAAAAAAAAACCGGTTTTTGAAAAAAAAAAAAAAAACCCAAAAAACCTTTTTTTTTTAAAAAAAAACCCCCCAAAAATTTAAAAATTTTTTTTTTTTTAATTTTGGTTTTTTGGGAAAAAAATTTTTAATTTTTGGGGTTGGGGGGGGAAAAAAAGGGGCCCCCCCGGGGGGGGGAAAAAAAAAATTTTTTTAAAGGGGGAAAAAAAAAAAAAAAATTTTTGGGGTTTGGGGGGGGGAAAAAAAAAAACCAAAAAAAAAGGGGGGGGATAATTTTTAAAAAATTTTTTTAAAAAAAAAGGGGAAAAAAAAAAAAAAAAAAACCCCCCAAAAACCGAAGGAAAAAAAAGGGGGGGCCCCCCCCAAATTAGGGGGGGAAAAAAAAAAACCCCAAAATTTTTTTAAAAAAAAAAAAAAAAAAACCCCCCAAAAATTTTTTTCCCCCAAAAAAGGGGGGAAAAAAAACCGAATTTTTTGCCCCAAAAAAAAAAACCCCCTTTAAAAGGGGAAATTTTTAAAAAAGGGGGAAAAAAAAAAAAGGGGGGTTTAAAAGGGGGAAAAAACCTTTAAAAAAAAAATTTTTTCTTTTAAAAAAATTTTTTAAAAAAGGTGGTTTTAAACCCCAAAAAAATTTTTTTTTAAAAAAAAGGGAAAAAAGGGGGAAAAAAAAGGGGGGGGAACCCCAAAAAACCCCTTTTAAAAATTTTAAAAAAAAGGTTTTTTTTTTTTTTTAAAAAAAAAACCCCCCTTTTTTTAAAAAAAAAAACCCCCCCCTTTTTTAAAAAAAAAGGGGGGTTTTCCCCAACAACTGGGGAAAAAAATTTTGAAATTGACTGCTGAGAAGGATGAGATAAGGGGGTGCAATGAAACAAAATGGTTTACCCCAAAAGGGAAATTTTCCCCTTTAAATGTTTCCCCAATTGTAGTGATAAAAAATATAAACTCAGAACTGCCCCTCTTTGTTGACTGGCCCTTTTGGACCATAGAAAATTTTTTTTAACCCTTATGAGGGGGTTTATAAGTCCGGTTTTTCATTTACTTTTGATAAAAAGAGGGAGAATCCTAATCATTCAATAACAGGAAAAAAAGGAAATTTAACCTTTAAACTTTGGGGGAAAAAACCCCTAGGGGGCAGGGAGAAATTAATTACTTAAGGGGGGAATGGCAAGGGGGAGAAATTTTAAAACCCTTTACCAATCAGGTTACAAATAAAAACAAGGATTTACAATCCATTAAGTCCTTTCTTTTAAAATGCAATGCCTTACTAACTGTTATTGCTAAATTGGAAAGCTAAATTTAATTTTGCCCCCCCAATTTAAATATGAATTCATCATGTCCCAAAAAGGGAACTTCCCATTAGAGAACAAACTTCATGTCAAAAGAAGTTAAAGTTAACAAAAGAAATTCTTTAAAGGTTCCCAAAAACAATAAAGACAAAAAAATTGCCAAATTTCATTTTTTGAAAGGGGTTAACTCATTCTGATTATAAACAGCTGTTTATTAAAAACCCTTGGTTTTATCACCCCCGGTTTGGAGGAATTAGATCCCCCGGGCCCCTTTGGGGACAAAGTTCGAAAAAGACCCCGGGCTTTTTAGAAAAATCTTCCCAGCAACCCCACCCCCCAGGAATTTCCAATAATAAAAAAACAACTGGAACATAGTACTAATAAAATGAAAATTTGGGTTTATTAGCAATTCCCCCAAAAGGAGTTGGCACCAACCCCAAAAGGGAGCGAAAGGGCCCCATCTTTTACATTTTCCTAGGATATAATGGTTGTGGGGTTTTTCCCAACAACCACGGGGTTTTTTTTTCCCACAAACACCCCAAGAGCTGAAAAATTTTTTCAAAAAAACACACAGCCAAAAAATTTTCCCTTTTTAAAGGGAACCCCTTAAAAAATTTGAGGTCTTTTAATCTCTTCTTTCAATAAAAAGTTCCCCCAATTTGTCCTTTTTTAAATTTACGCCCCTAGAAAAACCCTTACAAAAAAATAAAATTTGGAAGATAATCTTATTATTTAGGAAATTTCAGATTAAACTCAAACCACTCTTGGCAAAAAAAATTTGTCTGCACACCATCTGGATTAAAAGGTCAGTCACCCCTTTTTTGATACTAATCACTGCTAAGAAAAGTCCCTCATGAATATTTTTCCCCAAAGTTCCCCCTAGAGCCATCTACCCCCTTTAAACAAAAAACCCCCTTTAGAAAAATTTACTTATTTCTTTAAAGGGGAAGAACGAAAAAGAGACATTTAAATTTTCCCCCCCTGAGAAACGGAACCACAACACCAAAGAAAAAATTAATAAGATCACTGATTGGCCCCAGATGGGAATTTAAAGGCAAATAACATTTGAACTCTCCTAAAAGGGCTTTTGAAAAAGGATTTAAAAACCACCCCCCAAGCATCTTTCAATCAAGAGATCAAGAGAGACCTAAAACACCCAGGGCAATGAGTGTATTCTGGTCAAAGGGGCCTTTTTGGGAACAAAAGGGAAAATGGAAACAGCAAAAGAACTGACTGACAAAAAAATGCAAAAAGTCTCAATTTCCCCCCCAAAGGTGGACGCCCAAACCCCTCAACATGGAAAAGCACTTTACCTACAAAACCCTTTAAACTCAAGTGATATCTTGGAAATAGGGGGGGAATTTTTCCAAGTTTAATGACCCCCATGTGATAGACTACATCAATAAGTTTGATGTGATTTTTTTAAGAGACTTGGTGTACACCCCAATAGATTAAAAACCCATTTTGTTTTCCCCAAAGCTATTCCACCCTCTGGCAAAGGAAGACCAACCCCAAAGGACTAGTAATTCTATCCTACAGGCTCAAAATCCATTAAATGCCCGCCACATTGTGGGAAACAATTGCAATGGCTTGTTTAATTGATCTTGGTACTCTGTGTTTGCTATTATAAATGATATATTCCACAAAAGGGAGAGGGGAGCAAAAAGGGGGGTGGGAAACATTAGAAAATTATATTGTCCAATTAGAGGGACAATTCCCCCAGCTTTTTTAGTTCTGATGGGTTTTTAAAGCCAATTGGCCATAATAATGAGGCTCTCTTTTCCCCACCCCTTGGTGTTTAAAAAGAGAGGGGGGAATTTAATAGGATAAAATTTTAAAAAGTTTTCGGGGGTTTAAATTTTTGCTGGTATATGTTTTGTTCAGATGGTTAAACCCCGTTTTAAAAGAATGCTAAGGGGAATTTTTTTCATTTGATCCATGTGGGGAGTACACATAATATCAGCAAAGGGTAGCAGTACTTTTGTTTAAATCCACTAGTTTCTGATGCCCTTGTTGACCCCAAAGCCCAATTTTCAGGTACTTGGCTTGACAGTGATCTTTCCCCCCCTTTTTCCCTTTTCCTTTGGGGTTTTTCAAATTTCACTCTCAGAGACAACCCCCATTTTAAGTTTTCAGCTAGGGCCCAGACAAAAAAGACTATGGTGGACAGAAAATCTCCAGGGAGAGACTGCACTTCTTAACTCATCCGTGTCGGGGGCCTTAAGAACCAGATTATTGAGTCACAAGAAGTCATGATGCTACAGAATTACTCCACATTTGGGGGCCCTGGGGCCCCCAGTGAGGAGGCCTAAAACCTTAAGACAAGACCCCCCGGTTTTATAAAGCCTGTGCTAAGCTAGAGTTCCCCTTTAAAAGGAAATTTTAAAAATTTAATAATTAGGGGAGAGAAATCCCAAAGTCATTGCCTCAATCCTATTACATTCCCCAGAAGACATTATAAATCACTTCTGGCAAGGAAAAAAAAGAGGAAAACCCCATAGGCAATGGAATTTTTAAAAAATTTTCTCCCTACAAAAAAAAACTAAGCTTTTCTGGGCTACAGTTAGGATGATAGGGGAAAAATTGGTGGTTCCCCCCCCTTGTAAATTTCCCCCTAAATGTGTGGGAGGACTATTTTTCCACACTGAATATAGGGGGAAAAAAGGGTTTCCCGTTATCCCCAATGAATTTAACTCATTCTCTTTTAGGGGTACCTCAGTGGCCTCCTGTATCTCAAGAAGAATTAAAAACACTAATTACTCCCGCTTAGAACCAAAATTTTAGGGCCCCGACTTAATTTTTTGCCCAAACTGCTGAAAGCAACATCTCGTGGTGGGCACCTTTCCCTTTTTTCCCTTTTTTCCCCCAAAACAGTCAGCCAAATACCACCCAGTGGTTGAAAGCAACAAGCCTATTTACAAGAGGGAGCTAGGAACCTCCGTTCCCAAAATCGCCCTATAATTTGCCTTTCAAATTTTTGGTTGATTTCTTGTTCCCTTTTTGAATGGATAAAATGAGAAAATTTTTGGTAACAAAAATTGGCTTTAAAAGGGTAAAAATAAAACCCACCATCATTGCCTGGTCTTGAACCATTTGGCTGAGAAAAATTCCCAAATTTCCCCCGTAAGGGGTTTTTATGTTGCATTTATTTTCTAATCAGCCCCTTTTTCCCCAATCCCAAGAGAGAGACTATGGATTAAACTCCTCGCCTCCTCCATTGATAAAAGTTTAATTATGGTTGATTATGAATTTGGGGTTAGAAATAGACTAAAACAAGTAAGATGTGGCTTTTCCAGGGTAACCTTACAAAATCTATTTCTATTAAAAAAGGGTGTGGTCAAGGTTGCTTTTTTGGACCTCTATTATTAAATTTATATTTTAAAACCGATCTCCCCAAACCCTTTTTCCTTTCCCCCTAAATGGTTTTGGCCCCAGAAAATTTTTTGCTGTATGAAAGATAAATGGTTCCCCTTTATTTTCTAAAAAGGCTTAAAAACAAATCCCTGAAAAGTTTTTGGAGGTTATTGCGAAGAAAACCCCGTTTAAATCATCAATTATACTAAAACTAAAATCATGGTCTTTTAAGACCCAAAAACGGCTAATTGGGGGTTTTGAAAAATAAGTTAAAGGGAAATTACATGTTTCAAGTATTTAGGAGTAACATTTCAATTCCCCTGTTTTTATGCTTTTTTTTCTTTCAAATCCCCCTTTTAATTTGACCAAGGCATTTGTTTTTTTTTTTACACCAAAAAGGCCGGGGTTTTTTGCATTAGGGTTTCCAGGTAAATTTTGAAACTGTTATTTGGGGGCCCCCCTTTTTATTTAAGGGTTTTTCTGTAGCATTAGAACGGATTTTGTTATCTTCGAAAAATTTTTTGGAGTGCCCAAATTTTGTTTCCCTTTCCCCCCCTTTTTTACGGCTTGAAAACGGGCTGCCATTCAGTTGAATGCTTCCCGGATGTGGGCTCTAAAGGGATTGGTTAAACTTTTTTATGCTGGCCCTGAGTCAGGGTACTTGTATCTTGTAATGAGTGACAATTATACCATCTTTGGTCTAAAAAACAAAGGGAAAAATTGGGAGAGAGTGGGGTTTTCAAAAAACTTCCTCAATTCACACTTTGCCCCCAAAGGGGAGAGGGTTTTGGTACGCCGTGTAAAAGACATTGATACACAATACTCTTATCTTCTGCCCACTACCTCTTCCCCCCTTTTTTGGGGGTGCAGTTTAATTCCCAGAGGGAGGCACCATTTACAAAAACTACCATTTCAAAATATCGAGTTTTGTTTACCAAAGCAAGATTTAATGTTATTCCCTCTGCCTTTTTAGGAAAGGGGTTTCAAGGGGATTCCCTACCTTGGGGGGCTGTCCTTGCGGTGAAGGTTCTGTTGAGTTATTAGAGCTTTTTATTTTTTTTTATTTTTTATAAAAATGAGGGTTGCCCCCCCTTTTGCTTGTTTCCAGGTAGACCTATTAAATTTGGGACCTGGTGTATTTGTTAAAAAGACTCTGAGAATTTTTCCCCAAACCCTTTGGGGGGGAAAAAAAAAAAGGGGGGGGAAAAAAAAAATTTTTTTTTTTTTTGAAATTTTTTTTTTTCCCAAAAACCCCCCCAAAAATAGGGCCCCAAAATTTTTTTTTTAAAAAATTTTTTTTTTTTTTTCCCGGTTTTTTAAACTGTTTTTGGAAACCCCCCTTTTAAAATTTTTTTTCCCCGGGAAAAAAAAATTTTTTTTGGAAAATTTTTGGGGGTTTTTTTTTTTCCCCCCCCTTTTTTCCCCCCAAAAACCCCCTTTTTTTTGGGGGGGGCCCAAAAATTTTTTTTTTTTTATTTGGGGAAACCTTTTCCCAAAAAAATTTTTTTTCTAAAAACCAAAAAAGGGAAAAGGGGGGTTTAAACCCCCCTTTTGGGGTTTTTTTTTGGGGGGGGGGTTTTAAAAATTTTTTTTAAAAAAATTTTTTTTTTAAAAAGGTTTTTTTTTTTCCCAAAGGGGGTTTTTTTTTTAAAAATTTTTTTTTAAAAAAAAATTTTTTTTTTTTTGGGGGGGGGGGCCCTTTTTTTTTTTTTAAATTTTTTTAACCCCTTTTTTTTTTTTTTTTTTTTTAAAATTTTTTCCCCCCTTTTTTTTTTTTTTAAAAAAAAATTTTTTTTTTTTAAAAAAAAGGGAAAAAAAAAAAAGGGGGTTTTTGGGGGGGAAAAAAAATTAAGCCCAAAAATTTTTTTTTTTTAACCCCAAAAAACCAACCCTTTCCCTTTTTTAAACCCCCCCTTTTTTTTTTTTTAAAAAAAACCCAAATTTAAAAAATTTTTTTTCCCCCGGTTTTTAAAATTTTTTTAAAAGGTTTTAAAAAACTTAAATTTTTTTTTAATTTTTTTGGGGGGCCAAAATTTTCCCCCAAAAAAATGGGGCCCAAAAGGGGGGTTTTTTTTCAAGGGTTTTTTTCCCCAAACCCCCAACAAGGAAAATTTGGGGGAAATTTTTTTTGGGCCCCCCCCCCTGTTTCCTTTTTTTTTTTTTTTTTTTAAAAAAAACCCCCTTAAAAAATTTTTTAAAAAAAAAATTTTCCCAAAAAAAAATTTTTAAAAAAAAAAACCCCCTTTTTAACAAATTTGGAAAAAAAATTTTCTTTTCCCCCCAAAAAAAAATTCAATTTTTTTTTTTTTTTTTTCTTTTTGGGGGAAATTTAAAAAAATTTTTTTAAAAAACGGTTTTTTAAAAAAAAAAACCCCCCCCCTTTTTTTAAAAAAAATTTTTAAATTTTTCCCCTTTTTAAAAAAAAAAAACCCCCTTTTTTTTAAAAACCCAAAAAAATTAAAAAAACCCCAAAAAAAATTTTTTTTTTTTTAAAAATTAAAAAAGGTTTTTTCCCCAAAAAATTTTTTAAAAAAAAGGGGGAAAATTTTTTTCCCTTTAAAAACCCGTTTAAAAATTTTTTTTTTTAAAAAAAAGGGGTTTAAAAAACCCCCCGGGGGGGTTTTTTTTCCCCTTTTTTTTAAATTAATTTCCTTTTTTAAAAAAAAATTTTTTTTTTCCAATTAAAAAAATTTTTTAAAAGGGGCCCCCAAAAAAAACTTTTTTTGGGGTAATTTAAAAATTTGGTTTTTCCCCCGGGGTTTTCCCCAAAAAAAACCCAAAAAACCCAAAAAGGCCCAAAAAAAAAAAAATTTTTTTAAAAAAAAAACCCCCCAAAAAAAAATTTTTTTTTTAAAAATTTTTTCCGGTTAAAAAAAGGAAAAACAATTGGGGGGTTTCCCCCTTTTTTTTTTTTTGGGAACCCAAATTTTTTTAAAAAAAAAAAAAAAAATCCCTTTTTTTCCTTTCCCCTTTCCCTTTTTTACCCCCTTTTTTTTAAAAAAAATTTTTTTAAAATTTTTTTTGGGGGGTTTTTTTTTTAAAATTTTTTTCCCCCCCCCAAAAAAAATTTTAAAAAAAAATTTTAAAAAGGAAATTTAAAAAAAAATTTTTTTTTGGGGGGGGGTTTTCCCCCCCGGCAAGGGAAAACCCCCTTAAAAAAAGGGGGGGAAAAAATTTTTTTAAAAGGGGGCCCGGGAAAAACCTTTAAAAATTTTCCCCCCCCCCAAAAAATTTTTCCCCCCCTTTTTTTGGGGGCCCCCCCCCCCGGGGGGGGGTTTTGGGGTTTTTAAAACCCCTTTTTTGGGGTTTTTTGGGGGAAAAGGGTTTTTAAAAAAAAAAAGGGGGGGGGGGGGCCCCAAAGGTTTTAAAAAGGGGGGGGGGTTTTGGGGCCAAATTTTTTGGCCCCGGGCCCCCCTTTTAAAAATTTGGGGGGGGTTTTTCCCGGGGGGGGTTTTTTTGGGGGGGGAGGGGGGAAAAAAAATGAATTTTAAAACCCCCCCCCGGGGGGGGGGCCTTTTTGGGGAAAAAAAAAACCCCCCCCCCAAAAATTTTTTTGGGGAAAACCCCCCCCCCCCCGTTTTTCCCGGGGCCTTTTTTTAAAAATTTTTTTGGGGGGTTTTTTTTGGGGGGGGCCCCCCCCCGGGGAAAAAAACCCCCTTTTAAATTTTCCCCCCAAAAAAAAAAAATTTTTTAAAAATTTTGGGAAAACCGGGGAAGGGAAAACCCCCCGGGGAAAAAACCCCCCCTTTGGGGTTTTTGGGGGTTTTGGGGTTTTTTTGGGGGGGGGGAAGGGCCCTTTAAAATTTAAAAAATTTAAAAAAACCCAAAAAAAAAAAAAAAACCCGGGGGCCCCCTTTTTCCCCCTTTTAATTTAAAGGGAAAAACCCCCCAAAAAAGGCCCCCCCGGTTTTTTAAAAAAAAAATTTTTTGGTTTTAAAAAGGTTTTCCGGGGGGGAAAAAGGGGGGGTTTTTAATAACCCCCCGGGGGGGAAAAAACCCCCCCTGAAAAGGGGGGGGAAACCCCCCCAACCCCCAAATTTTTAAAGGGGAAAAAAGGGGTTTTATTAGGGGGCCCCCTTTTTTTTAAATTTTTTTTTTTAAAATTTTTGGGGGAAAAGGTTTTTTTTTTTTTAAAAAACCCCAAAAATTTTTTTTTTTTCCCCCGGGGGTTTTTTTTTTTAAAAAAGAAAATTTTTTTTAATTTTTCCTTTTAACCTTTTTCTTTCCCCCCAAAATTAAATTGGGTTTTTTTGGGGGGAAAAATTTTTAAAAAAAGGGGGAAAAAAAAATTTTTTTTAAAAATTTTTTGGGGGGGGCCCCTTTGGGGGGCCCCCCCCGGGGGGGGGGGGAAAAAACTTTTTTAAAAAAATTTTTTAAAAAGGAAAAAACCCCAAAAAAAAAAAAAAAATTTATTCCGGGGGGGGTTTTTTTGGGAAAAATTTTTTTAAAAAAAAAAAAAATTTTTTGCTCCCTTTTTAGGGTTTTTTTCCCCGATTTTTCAGAGGAAAAGAGGAAAGGAGGTGTCTTAAAAGGAATGTTTAATTAAATAAAAAATAAAAACTAAAACTTTTTTTAAAACCCCTTTTAAATTTTTCCTCCCTTTTTAAAAACTTGGAACTTTTTTAAAAAATTTAAAATAAATTTTTTTTGGTTCCCCACGGGGCCCTTTAAATAAATAAAAAAATAAGGGTTTTGGGAAAATTTTAAAAGAAGGTTACAAGGGAAATTCCAAGGAAAACAAATTTGGAATTAACCCAAAAAAGCGGGGAAAAAAGGTTTTTCCCCAAAACCAATCAAAACTTAGATAAAATTGTTAAAATTTAGAAGGTGTTAAATTACAGGAAAGGTTTATTTGAGGTTTAACTCTTTAAACATTAAAATTAAATCCCCTTTTTTTAAAAATTTTTTAATTCAACAATTATTTCATTTCTATGAAATTTAAACCCCCAAAGTCTGAATGGGGGAAAGTATTACGGCATTAAAAAAAATTTGGTTTTTCCAAACAAAAACAGAAATTTTTTTTCATAAAATTTTAGGACCGGGAACCCATCCCCGGACCTTGAAACCTTTGTGGATTTTGTAAAAATAAAACTGCAACCCGCTAACATTTTAAAATATCTTACTTTTTGTAAAAGGAGGGAATTTGTAAAAAGCAGAAGAATTTAAAAGCGTTTTATGTTCCCAAAATGAAAAAGGGTTAAATTTTTTCCAAAAATTTAAAAGGGTTTAAGGTCCTTTAGTTGGGTTTTAGGCCAAACAGACAAGGGAAAAATTTAAAAGGGGTTAAAAAAAAGGTTAAAGGGTTAATAAATCTAAATGTTGGTTTAATCGGGAAAAGGTTCAAATCATTTTCCCAGGTAATTATTTGCAAATATTAAAGGCAACCTTATGAAAATTTATTTAAAAAGGCCAAAATCCAAAGGTGGGGGCTGGGCTTTCACTTAAACCCAAAACCCCGTTATAGAAACCAGGTTTTTTAGTAATATAAAGGATTTAATAGGTATGACCCCTTTTATTACTGGGCATACTCTGGGTTTAAAAACAAAGAAGAATTTTTTGGAAAACTTTTAATTTTTTCAAAAAAAAAGGTCCCATTTTTTTTAAAAAAAAGGGGGTTTTTTCTTTCCCCCCTCTTAAATTTAAAAGAATTCCTCAGAAGATTAATAATGGGAATTTTATGTGCCCCGGCTCCTGTGAGGGCCAATCGAATTTAAATAAGTGTTATAAAATTCATACATCCCTTAAAAGATTAGCCTCTCAAAAGAAAAGAAGAAGAACAAAAAAGGAAAAAGGAAGGTTTAAGGGTTAACCCCAAAAAAAACTAAACCCTTTTAAATGGTAATTAAAAAAGGTACTTTTAAAATTATTCACCCAGGGAAACTTTCTAATATTAAAGGGGGCCCAATGTTTCTTGCCTGGGATTTTTTAGAACCCAAAAACCCATTTTAGAAAGGCCTGGCTCTACCACACGATGTAACCCGTGTTTATAAATTCAAGGTTGGATGAATATCAGGACTGATTCTACATCATACGTTACCTCCCAGTGTACTGGGAAAAACTGTGGCCTTAAAACAAGATCAAATTTAGGAATTTAAAAAGAAATTTTCGGAAATTGGATTGGGCCATATTTGTTTTGGTCTTCAATGCCCTAAGAAGGTAAAGGAAAGGAAGAAATAGTATCGGTTTTTTAGTAGTGAATTTCAGTTACAAGTTATTGGCCTAATTCTATTCATTAACACCAAATAGTTGCCAATTAAAAATGCCACCAAGTGGTTAAAATTATGAGATTGACCTCTGGAATAAAACATGGCATAATAATCCTAAAATCAATTTTGATAAGAGTTGTCAATTTAAAAGAAATTCCGATATAAACTCCGCAGGCCTTCCTGTCAGGAAATTTAAAAACTACAAAAAATTATTAAAAACGGAAGAAACTGGCAAATTTATTGGCAGATTTTAAAAAGATTCCCTTTTGAGCATTTAGTTTTAATAAAGGGATGAAGGAGAACGAATTAGTATGTTAAACATTTCCAAGTTATTTTTGACCCTGGGCCCTTTTAAAAATATGTACCCCAACCTCCAATCCTGTAACTTAGAGAAATTGGGAACTGTTAGGTTGGATAAATTTTAATAGGGAGATGCATTTTTGAATTTACATGGGGGCCCATTGGCAGCCCCCTTTCAATAATAAACGGCATAACCGTACTGTGGATTTTTTTGATCTAAAGAAGGGGTAATATACAGTTAAAATATCAAGTTTTCTATGTTTTTAGGGAAGTTTTGGGATTTTAATTAAGCGAAGAGTGGTTTAAAATGGGAGCAGCTTGGTTTAACAGGGGTTTCACTGTCACCAACAGGGGGGTTAGACAGAGGGTTTTGTCTCCCCCATTAAATTACTTGGGTTTTAATTTGGATTTTCCTCCATCGCCCAAAAAAGATCAACAAAGTTTTATTTATTTATTGATGTTTTTGATATTTCCCGACCGTCTTGGGTTTAGGAGTTAGGCTTTAAAAGGGGTAATTTATAATCAATTTTAAAACAAATTTGGTTTTTAAAGGCAGATACTTATGATGATTGGGGAAAAAAAACAATTGGACTTGTATTGGCCTTGGTTCATGAAATAAATAAAGTGGGGGGGCAAACTGGAAAGAAAATTTGAAAGCATTAGCATTTTCTTACAAGGTTTTACCAGTTGATCCATTTTCTACTAGAAAAGTTGTTTATCATTTTCAATTTAAACCTTTCTAAATTGTTTTTAAAGGGTTCCGCACTTTTAAGAGCGGCTAAGGGACTTTACCATTTGATGCCTTGTGAGAGACTATTTTTAGCTTTTGCATGAGTAATGACTCTTGGATAGGGATAGTTAACCTTCCTTCTTTTCTTCCCCACTGATTTAAATCATTTGAAAAGCATTGTGTTTCATATTTTAAGTATCCATGAAAACCTGCATTAGGCCCGGTTATGTGCTTGTGAGGTTGATTAAAGGCCCTAGTTGGCCAGCTGGTAGATAATTTTCTCATGTTACCTTTAGATAAGCCTTTTAAGGGAAAAACTTCAATCCAAAAAACCTCCTTCCAAGATTTTCTTCTCAGAACTTGATTCAACACCCTAAAAGGTGTTTCTTTAAACCCGGAAATGGTGGGAAATGGAATGTTTAGTTGTAGTTTCTAAAGGGCGAAAACCTATCTTACCGGCTGCCCTGTCTAATGGGATCTTAATTTAAGGTTTTAAAGAGATTTTTTCCCCCCCCAAAAAGGGGTGGGGAACAAAATTTGGGGGGGGTTTAAAGGGGGGAAAAATTTTCCAGTTCCCATCCATTTTTTTAAAGCTAAAACTCCCCCACAGTTGTTTTATGGGGTTTTAAATTTTGGGTTTTCCCCTTTTTAATAAGAATTCTTTTAAAGGAATTCCGTCTTCTTTTTGAGGCTACTATAGGGGCCCCCCCGATGTTTTTGCCAATTCCTGTACCTGGGAGTAAGGCCAAAAATTTTTTAAAATTTCGGGCAGGGATGTACTTTACCCAATTTTGGCTGGCTTTTTTTACACAATTCCACCTCTTTTTTGGCAAAAATTTATGTAGACTTTTTTAAATCACCTTGGAGGAAGGCAATTGAATGTAAGATATTAGTAAAATTTTCCATTCCCCCTCCCTATTTTTGGGAAGGGGCCAAAGTTTATTGTAAGAAAGGGGTTTGAGGGACATTGTTTAAAACCAGGAGCTGAAAGGGGGGGCCCCCCCGGGGTTCCCCCGCAGTCCGGGGGACCATGTTCCCCTTTGTAAAGATGGAATGCCATATTTAAGTTTGGTTTTAACAGCCAAAAATTAAAAGAAGGGCTTTCTCTCTGGAAAAGGTTGGGGGCCTTCCCAAAATTCTAACTGGTAGTTCAAAAAACCACCACTGAAAAGGTTTTCCCTGTGATAACCAGGAAATTAAATTTGGGGAAAATTGTACTGTTTAGTTGTAGTTTCTACCAAGGGGCGAGGGAAACCAAAAAAACCCAATTACCCGACGTTTCCCCGCCCCATAGAGTCTCTAATGGTATCTTATTGCAAGGTTCTGATAAAAAAATTACTTTTTCAAATAGCAAAAATTTTTAAACTTAGCTATGTTAACTAGATCTTCCTTGTCTATGTAAACGAAATATTTGCTTATCTTTTGTTCCCTTACCATTATCACTTTGGTTGTTTTTTCCCCGGGGGAAGGGGCCACTATATTTATTTATATTTGTATCTTTTTTAAATGTTTTTAACAAGTTGTTTTAATGGTCTATTGACTATAAAAAAAAATGAAATAAAAAAAAAAAAACCGGTGGGTTTAGGTTTGGCCCAACCAAAAAAAATTATTTTTTTAATATTTCACTTGTTGAAAGCATTTGAAGGTCAATATCCACTTTTGCACGATATGTATATGTCATACCCAAAATTTGTATGACTTTGCATGTTGGGGAAAACCAATTGTGCCTAATAAAATAAAAATGTTGAGTCAAGCTGTTGTGTAAAATCCAAGGCCTGTCTTTAAAACAGAGCCAAAAAAACACTGGCTTTGGAGAAGAAGGTCCATTTTTTCCTAGGAAGTTCTCCAGAAAGTGTCCCCTTTATGAAAATTGCCCCATTTGGGGGGTTAATTAAGGAAGACAATGCTCTGTGTGTTGGGGATTTTAAAAAAATGAAAACATCTGTCAATAAAAACCCCTTTAAGCCCCCTCATCCTTTCCCCAGGTACATATTTTTTGATTTTAAACCCCCATAATGCACAGGTTTTTCCAAAATTATTGGCTAAAGGGGTTTAAAGGGGAAATTTGTAGATTTTTAAAGATTAATCCAATGAAAAGAAGAAAAAGGGGTTGGGTAAGGGGGAATGAGTAGTTGGGAAAGGGGGAAAAACCCACAGGGCCCCCCTTTTTGGCCAAAACAGGGGAATTTAAGGGTAGGGATGTATGTCTTGATAAATTAATGGACTTTCATAACAGTGGGCATTTTTATCCACATTTGATCCCCATAATTAAAATGTTATGATTCTTACTATCCTGAATAATAAATTCAGGAACTAATAAAAAAACTGGATGTAGCTATTTTTTTGGGGAAAAAAGGGGGGGTTTGATATGTACTACATTTTGAAAGGGTTGGTTTAAAAAATTAATTGATTCCTTCAGTCCCCTCCGATGGCCCTAGCTAAGTTTCCAAAGGGCCTGGGTTTTGGACCCAAAGGACTTTTCCCCACTTTTTTCTTGAAAACTGGGATTATGTTGGTCCTATCCAGAGCTGGAATGGAGCTAGTTTTTGAAGCCTGGGGAACAGGAAGCCTTTTTAGCATGGTATGCAGAAAACAAAACAAAAACTTTTTAAAAGGAAAAATTTGGGGATTCTATTGCCCGCAGGATGTAAAAAATTTCCAAGCTTGTACCAAATACAGACATGAAATCATGAATCTGGCAAAGGGGTTCAAAAAAAAAACCCGGAGAGAAAGATTGGGGAGCCATAGCCCCTTTACAGTACCCTACACTGGCTAGTGTGTGTTTTTCAAAAATTTCCCCTTTTCAATCCCTTTTCAATCCCCCAGCCTGATAGGTTTAGGCTGATGAAAGGGAAAATAGACCCCTCAAAGATTGGCTTTCACACCTTGAAACATGAAAAAAAAACATTCAGAAATTAAGGCAAAACTGTAAAAAAGGTGGAAAAGGGTGGCCATGCTGTTTATAAATGGTAAAGAAACAGCTTTGAATTCTATTGGGGGGTTTTTTTTGTGGATGTGTCCTATGTTACCCACCAGAGGAAATAAAACCCCCTGGTGGGGAAACGTTAAATTTCTTTTAACTCCACACCGGAAAAAGGGGTGCTGAACTGAAAAAAATTGGGGTTAATCAAAACCAATCTGGGAACATGAGGGGGAAAACCCGTTAAAAACAATGATAACTCAAACAGTTTCTTGCTGAAGTTTGGGTTTTCCCGAAGCCATAAACCCAGGGGGGTTTTTTTGGGGGTTGTACAAATGCCAAACTTTGTTTTCAAGCCTAAAATTGGGAATAAAATATTTTGATTTTTTTAGCCTGTACCCTTTTGTCAACAAAACAAAAGACTATTTCTTTGGGCCCCCCCAAAATTTTATGAGAAGTTTATTTAGGGTCCCTTTTGGGTTCGCCAAAAAAATGCTCCCTCGTGGGGTGTTTTTTTTGTTCTTCCTAGTAAAGTTTTGCCCGTGCAACTTTTTGCAGAATACCGCCAGTTGGACCCCCGAATCACACAGATGGGGAGGGGGCCCTTTGGGGGAAAATCTGTATGGGTGAAAATGAAAGTGGCTATAGAAAAGGGTTACAAAATGATGAAAAATTTTAAAAATGTGGCATTTTCAAAGCAGGAACAGTTCCTTTTTTTGAACAAATATTAAAATTTCATTTGCGCCCCGAAAAAGGAGGCTTGGCTTCCTCACTGGTGTTAATGAAGAAGATAAAGATAAAATATAGACGATTTTCCCTGGGGGGGGGTTTCGCAAGGAAAAATTGGTAAAACCCCGCAAAGAGACAAATTTTCCAAAATTTTTTAAAATAGTGGGGAAAATTTCAAGACCAACCTAACACACAAGTGGTGAGGGGTGGAAATTCCCCATTTTTTTTAAAAACATGAAAAATTTTATGATTGAATGTAATGTCTGTGTGTCCGGGAAAGGGCCTAGGCCCAACATTAAAAAGGTAAAAGAATGATTTTGGTTTTTTCTTTTACAGCAAAATTTGCCTTGAACTCTCCAAATTGTTCAGATAAGCTTAAGAAAAAATTTTTTAACGATACAGACAGTGTGATATTTGTGAGTAGGGAGGGGGGAGGGAACCCCCCTTAGGAGATTACGGGGGGAAATTTCCCCAGCAAAGTATGTGTCAGGGCCCTTTAAAACTTTATGGGTACAAGCTTTCTGGGGTCAGCTTCATGAAGGTAAAGGGGTAACCCCTAAAATTTTGTCTGTAAAAAAAATTTTTTTTGGGACAGTTTAAAGATCTGGGGGTTTGACCAATTTCGGGAAAAAAACAAAAAGGGGCAGTTTTTGAGATAAATTGGGCAGGGGCCAGGGTTTGGGGAAGGAAAAAATTTTTTGGGGTAAGGGTTTTATCCAAGTGCCTTTAAAAATAAAACCCGGGTTTTTGGGGGGGGAAAAACTTGGAAGGAAAAAAGCACGGGGGAAGAAATTGGGGGGTTTTCTGGATCCTTTGAAAGTTTTGCTTTTCCCCTTAATAACAAGTTTTTTTCCCAAAATACTAATGGAACATGCAGAAAAGTTTGTTTCCCCTGGGCCATAAATTTAGAGCAAAAAAAAGGGTATTTCCAAAGGAAAAAAAACTGGGGCCTTTTACCCGGGGATGAAAGGAAAATCTTTAGAGGACTGTCTTAACAGAATTTAAAAAACAAAAACAATTGGGGCTTTGCTTAAAAAATATTTAACTATTTTGGGGCAAAAAAAAAAAAAAAACCTTTAAACCTGATTCTCCCCCACAGCAGGCAAAATTCAAAATGTTTTAAAACCATTTTAAGCACTCTTTCAAGAAGTTTTGGAAAACTTTCCTTTAAGATAAAAAATGCAGAAAAGTTGTTGTTAAAAAAAATGAAGCAAAACCAATTTTTCTTAATGGGATGACAAAGGTTCAATTTTTAAAAAGGGGGAACCGGTAATGGGCTCAAATATGTGGTTTTGGGGTCAAGGGTATAGTTAACGCCCGCCTTACCACCCCCAAACACACTCAACAGGTTGGGATTTTTTTATGAGGGTCATGGCAGAACTAAATTTTCCCATCATCTGTAGTGGGGAATCCTGCCAACAGAGAATTTTTGGAAAACCCCTTAAAAAGAACCCCTAATGCATCCACACCAGGACTATTCACACACCCTACATCTCCCGCAGGATTTTGGAGAAAAAAAAAAAACCTTTTAAAGGGACATGATTCTGCTGATGTTTTTCAGAAACAGAAATAATTTTTAAAAATTTTTTTGCCATTTATGACTCTTGCTTTGCGATAAAAAACACACATACACAAAAAATTTCCCTTTTTTAAAATCCCTTTTGGTATTTTTAAACCCCCCCTGTGAAAAGCCCCTGCTTTTTGGGAAACATGTTTGGGATAAGCCTGGGCTGGACATCCTGGACATTTTTCTCTTTGTTTTTACATAATTACCACCTTTTCATCGTTTTTTTGCAAAAAAATAGAATATAAGTCTTGAATATTTTTAAATGTAGTCCTTTACAGCGGTGCTGCAGAAAAAAACACAATGGTATCCAAAAACCCCGGCCTTGCACTGTCTTGGGTTGAAATATGGTTTTGCTGGGTTTTTTTTTTAAAAAATTTTATGATTGGCTTTGAGGAAAAAGGGGGAAAAATGGAGGGGGTTCCCCTAGAAAAAATTTCCCCGTTTTTGTTTTGATGGGTGGGTGGCCCGTTTTTCTCCAGGGGGATTTGAGGGTGGGTGTTTATGACTAGGCCAATAGGCCTTTGTGGGAGCTTCTTTTCCCTAGAATAACTTCCGCGTATAGGGATTTTAAAGGGGTGGGGGTTTAAATTTCAGGCTGTCCCTTACATATAGTCAAAAAGGACATTTCTCCTGTGATTTCTTTCTATCACATTGTAAGGACAGCATATACGATCATATTTACTGTAGTGGGCGGGGTCAAAGCAAAAAAAAAATTTCCAGCTTATTTCCCCAGTTTTGATCAAAGAATATTTTACCCCCTTTTCCTGACCCGGAGTATGGTCAAATGCAAAAAGAATATTCCTCTGAAAACCCCTTTCAGGGTTTAACAAAAAGAACCGGTGTTTTGGTTGCTTGCCGGGAAAATCCCACCAAACTCTTTGCATTCTCTGACACAGTTTCCCCCTTAAAATTTGTTGAAATTTTTTTTTGGGGATTGCTATTTTTTTAAGGTATAAGGCCGAAAAAATTAATTGATAATGTTTAAAGGGTTTTTGTTGTAAACTCCACTGAAGGCATCATTATCAACCAGCCCTTTATAACCACCTGTATGGCCCAAAAAAAATTTCCTGATTGGAAAACCCCTTCCTCTCAAGGGATGCTGAACACTTTATGCTTAAAAATTCCACGGGTTTACATTGCATGTGGGTGGAAGTTTTGCATGCCACCAAAAATTTGGTGCCCCCCCTTTTAGAAAAAAGGGAAGCTTATAAAATTTGTATTTTGGGCGGGTTTTGCTTCATCGGTAAAATAAAAAAGATTTTTTCTGTAAGTTTAATTTTACTCAATTCCTTTTGATGGGGGGACCTCAATATACAAATTCTCTCAATATTTTTTTCCCAAATTAAATACAATTCGTGCATTTTTCAGAGCCACTAGGGATAAAAGCCATGATTTTTTAAAATTTTTGCCCTCCGCCCCCCTTCCTTTTTCTTACGGCTCTCCCTTTTTGATTTTTCTTTTTTTCCCCACACGTTTCCCTTTTAAAGGGGGCCTAATGTTTTTTTTTCCCCTTCCCTGTTGAACATACATAAGGGGGACCCTTTTGGGAGGTTGGGCTTCATTTTATTTATAATCCCTGGGTTATCCTTTCCCAAAAAGGGTTTCAACTGCATTGTTATTGTTCCAAAAAAACCCAAAAAAAAAAGAAAAACAAAAACAAAAACAGCTTTTTTTTTACAATTTTTTTTTGAGGGAAAACCCGGGTTTTACTCCTAGGGAAAAAAGGAAAGGAATTTTAATGTTCCTTAGGGTTGGGGGTTGTTGTTTTTTTTAATTAATACCGTAATTTACTCCCCCAAAAAAAAATAAACCCTGTGAGAAAATTTAAGAGGAACATATTTTAACCCAAAAAGTTATATTTTACTATAAAGCTATATTTACTACTGAAAGGGAAACTTTCCCCCGTTATTTTGTTCCGGGTAAAAAGGGAAACATTTTAGTTCAGCTGGTGGGCCTGTTAAAAGGGGCAGTACGGTTTTAATTTTCTTTAAAAAAAAAAAGGGGTAAAAAAGGGGAAAGGGTTTTAAAAAAAAAAATTAAAAATTTTTTTCCCTCTATTTTTAAAAACAGCCTAATGGTAGTTTTGACAAGAAAGGGCAAAAAAAAGGGGTTATACTCCCTTCCCCAAAACCAACCTTCTTCCCTGTATAAAAACAAAAACAAGCTAAAATCACTCGTTTTTTTTCCTTTTCAGCTGTAGATTTAAACATACAAAAAAAAGGGCGTGGGATCCTTTATCCCCTTTTTTGGATTCCCTAACTGGACTTAATAAACAGCTTCTATTTTTTTCCCCGACAACTGTGGAATTTTTTGGCAGCTGAAATTGCTCCTGCTGAGAAGGATGAGATAAAGGGGTCGAAAAAATGGATTACCAAAAAGGAAAATTTCCCCGTTTTATGTTTTCCAATTGTAGTAAAAAAAAATTTTAAACTGGGAAGCTGTCCTTTTTGTGGACTGGTCCTTGGCCCATAGACAAATTTTTTTTAATTTGAGGTGGGTTCCATAAGCCCCGGGGGAAAATTTTTGATAAAAAAAATGGAAAACCCCTAACCCTTAATAAAAAATTGGAGAAAAGGTTTCCTTGAGACCGGGAAGGGAAACAAAATCTCAGGGAGGCTTTGCAGCAATGCAGTTACTTCAGGAGGAAAAAGGGAAAAGGAGAAATTTTCAAACCCCTTTCCAATCAGGTTACAAATAGAAACAAGGATTTACAATATTAAATTCCCCTTTTTCTCTGAATGCAATGCCCCTTTTTCTAACTGTTATTCTTTTAAACCCTGGTAAAGCTAAACTCTGATTTTTAAACCAAGCCCCCCCAAATTGGGGTTGAATTCATCATGTCCCAGTAAAAGGGAACTTCCATTAGAGAACAAACTTCATGTCAAAAGAAGTTAAAATTAACAAAAAAAAATTTCCCTTTAAAAATGGTAACCCAATAAACAATAAAGACAAGAAATCCGTCAAATTTCGGGTATTAAAAGTGGTTACTATTCTGTTTAAATTAAACACCCGTTTATTGAAAACCCCTTTTTTATCACACCCTGTTGCTGGGGTTTTACCAGAACTTGATAGGTTCCTTGGGAAAAGTTCGCAGAAAAAACTTCCGGCCTCCTGAGAAAAATTTTCCCTAACAAAAGATCCCCCCTCGGGAAATTTTTCCCAATAAAAAAATAATAAAACGGGAAACCCCATACTAATGAAATGAAAATTGGTCATTAGCAATTCCCCCCAAGCCATTTGGGGTGTTTCCCCAAAGGACCCAAAGGACCATTTTTTACATTTTCCTAGGATATAATGGTTGGGGGGTTCTTAAAAACCAAGACATTGTTCACGTGGAATACTTATTTTATAACTACAAACCCCGCAAAATTTTTGTAGTGCCCTTTTTAAAAACAAACACACAGCCAAAAAAATTTTCCCTTTTTTAAGGGAAAACCCCTTAAAAAATTTAGAGGTCTTTTAATCTCTCGATTCTTTCAAATAAACTTTCCCCCAATGTCCTTATTTAAATTTACGCCCCCAGATTTAAATCCTTACAATATTACAAATGATAATATGAATGATAATCTTATTGATTTAGGAGATTAGTATTCCCGTCAAAAACCCCTCTTGGCATGAGGAACAAATTGTCTGCACACCCTTGGAAATTAAAAAGGGGGAGTCATTCCCCTTTTTTTTGACTCAACCCCTCTGAAGAGAAACCCCCCTGAATACATTTAAAGTTGCCCCTAGCCCATCTGATAATTAAAATTTAAAACCTTTCCAAAGCGCTTTTTTATTTCAAGGGGGAAAAACGAACAGAGACAGTTAATTTTCCCCTGAGAAACGAAACCCCAAAACCTAAAAGAAAAAAAAGGGTCACTGATTGGCTGGGGAAAGAAGTTCAAAGGCAAATAACATTTGCAACTCTTTCAAAAGGGGGTGTGAAAAGGATATACAGGGCACTCCCCAAGTTGAGACGGAGAACTGGGAAAGCTACCCCCGGGCGATGGTGTATTCTGGTCAAAAGGGGCCCTTTTGGTAACGGGGCGGGACAATGGAAACAGCGAAAAGAAACTAAATACAAGCACCCGGGTGAACACCTGAAAATTCAAATCCCTGGCTTTAAAGGGGGAAAGCCCCAAACCCCCAACATGGTAAAAGCACTTCTACCCCCCAAAACCCTTTTCTTAAGTGATATCTTGGAACATAGCTGGGGGTTCTAAGATCAACGATTCCCGATGTGATAGACTACATCAATAAGTTTGATGTGATCTTTCTTCAAGGAACTTGGTGTACATGGGAATGTTAAAAAACACCATTTTGATTTACCACTTTCCACCCTTCAAAGGAAGACCAAGCGCAGGACTAGAATTTCTATCTCTCAGGCTCAAAACCGCCTTTAAGTGCCTCCCACTTGTGAATCAATTGCAATGGCTTGTTTAATTGATTTTGGTCTTGTGTTTGCTGATGTAAATGATATATTCCACCAAAGCGCAGTAGGACCTACAAAAGGTGTGGGAAACATTAGAAAATTATATTGTCCAATTGAGGGGAAATTCCCCCCAGTTTTTTATTCTGATGGGGGATTTTAATGCCCAATTGGCCATAAAATGAGGCTCTCTTTTCCTCCAGCTTGGTTTTAGAAGAGATGGAGGAATTAGAATACTGATAGACATCCAAAGATGGGGATAATTTTTGGGATATGTTTTGTTCAGATGGTTGACCTTCTTAAAAATCTAAAGGGAATTCTCATTTATCCATGTGGGGAGACAAAAACAGCAAAGGGTACAACTATTGATTATGCACTAGTTTCGATGCCCTTGTTGGCCGCATAGCTGAATTTTCGGGAGGTCTTGGCTTTACATATACTCCCCCTTTCCCTTTCCTTTGGATTTTTTTTAAATTTTTCTCTCAGAGAAATCCCATTTAATGGTACCCCAAAAAAAGGTGGACAGAAAATCTCCACGGAGGTCTCAGCACTTCTTAACTCATCACTGTGTCTGGGGCTTAAGAACCAGATTTTAGTCACAAGAAGTCATGATGTCTACAGAATTACTCTCAGCTCCCCATGAATTTGGGAAACATCCACTAAGGCCCAAAACCTTCACAAAAAGGTGGTTTGATAAAGCCTGTGCTGAAGCTAGAGTTCACCTTAGGAAATGTAATTAATATAGGAGAGATAATGCCAGTCATTCCTCAAACCTATTAATTCCAGAAAACATTATAAATCACTTCTGGCAAGGAAAAAAAAAAAATCCCTAGGGGCATCACTAATAAAAACTCCCTAAAAAAAAATAAGGGGGCTTTCAGGGATGATAAAACATTGGTGGTTCCCCCCCTTGTAACATCCCCATAAATTGTGGGAGGCTTTTTTCCACACTGTAAGTGATAGTGGGGACCAGGTTTCTGTTATCCCCAAGGTTTAACTCATTCTTTTAGATATCTGGATAT